>JAIPMN010001275.1:42751-55282 GCA_020650975.1 Apostichopus californicus | reverse complement strand
AGCTAAAGTTTAAACTGTAACCATGAGACCGTTTGATATGATCTCGTTTTAAGCTAAACGAACCACTACGATTTTACTTGACTACAAATGATCAGAAAGCCATGACATTTAAAAATCCATGTGGTATAAACGGGTGTTTTCTCTTTTTATAGTTTGCCATTGTCACAGGAAGTTTTGGAATAGCAAGCATGCGACACAAGTGCATGGTAAGCTCCCGTCTGCTTTAAAATGATTATGATGATGATGATGAATATTATTATTTTCATAATTCTTATTTTGTTATTATTAGTAGTAGTAGTAGTAGTTGTAGTAGTAGTGGTAGTTGTAGTAGTAGTTATCCCATTCTGCTTCCTGCCGACACATTTCGGAGTGAGTTAATTGTGACAGATCAACAATACAACGCTGTTTAGGAAGCAGGTCACTTCGCCCAACAACCATTTCGCCCAACCAGCCTGGTCATCTCGCCCAACCCTTGATTAAATATGATACTTTAGTAAGGAAACGTTCGGGAAATGTTAACGTTACGGGATACGAACCGAATATAAAGGAAACTATATAATACATATGTAATCAATTTAACCACGACGTCAAGTTTCCTTAATATTCGTGTTACATTAACTCTACTTTGCTGCCTACATTGTTGTTCTAACGCTTAACATACGGATCACACAAAATCCTAAATAAAAAACAGTTTTTAGCCCTACCTTCCCTGTAGACTTAGTCACATACATAATGATACATTTGCATCAAAATGTACAAATTTACGTTTAAAAAATCCAGTTTTGGGTTGCGTAAAAAACCCTCTCTAAATGGGAATTGGCTTCAACAGCCTCATGGTTACCCCGATTTTAATACAAATCCCTCTTGCGAATTGTTCTTATTATTGCAGGTCATTGTTTACATGATTCTGGCCATCATTGCGTCAGTCATTGGTGGTGGCGGCCTCATCAGTTCAGCAGTTGCGGCAAATTGCGTAGGTTCATCGAAAGTAAGTATGATCATCGTTTAGATGTAGTGTGAACTAAATATATGAAACAAAATTTGTATCCCATAGCGTTGAGCAATAATTTGTTGCAATTGTTACTAAGACCTGTCATGAACAGCAAACCATTTTTTTTCTCAACGTGACCTCATTTTTTATTAACGGAATACTACGGTTGTCATTGTTAACTGTTTCCAAAAGGCCGTTTTAGTTAAAGAACAGACGTTAAATCACCGTTAATTAATTTTCAAATTTTACTTCTGAAAGAAATCCACATGGTTAAAAAAACATTCACTTTTTCTTTATTGTTGCTTGTTTACAACCATTTAAACACAGAAGTACGTTGATAAAGCAAAACCTTGAATTCAGAGTACATCGGAGGCTAAGAAAACATCTTGAACGTACCATTGTTCTGGGGCAAATAAAGAACTAACAATGTAGTAAAAGAAATGTAAAGCTCATGTTCTATGATGTCATCATGACGTATTTGTTAACAGTACTACTACAACTACTACTACTACAACTACTACGGTAATGGGAACGTGCACCAGTATAACGCTCATTTGGCGTTTTACATCCTATTGGCTGTAACCTGTGCCATCCAATCACTGGCTGCCATCATCGGAGCAAGCTTCACCTGTGTTGCAGTTTGTCCTGGAAGTAACAATCAGCCTCAGCAAATGGTAAGTGTGGTCACTGTTTCCTTAGATTGTTTGACAATGTTGTACAACAGTACATTGCTAAGAACGTTATCGTGATAATTTGACAAACCTTTATTTCCCTGATATCTTAAGAAATAACAAAAACTTCTACCAAAGTACAATAACGTTGTGAATTGCAGACGTCTTAGTAAGACGTCTGCCAGTGACGTATCCAGGGGAGCAATGGGAGAAATCGTCCCCTCCCCTTTCAGTACCCTGAAAAATAAACTTTAACTAAAAACAGGAAATATCATTAAAGCCCTCTTTTCAGATTGAAGTAAGCTAAGCGACCCTTCTCAATCTTTTCTCTGAAAGTTCGTGTGATACGTTATACAATGCTCTTACTGTATATTATTATTTATTTCCTGCAACGTGGGAGGCATTTTGAGCAAAACTTTCTTTGTAAATGATGGCGCTACGTTAGGTGTAATAATGCTCCTTTTGTGAGAAGTGCCTCTTTTCACACCATTTTTCAAATGTTTGGCTACGTCCCAGCGTGTTAACATAGTGAATGTCTTCAATATCAACATATATTTATTTAGTTTAGCTACAAATATATAGTGCTGTTATAATTGATAGTGATCTAACGATTGTCATTATTGTATTAAGTCTTACAGATCTACATTATTGCAACACTTATGCACTGAATGTGAACAAACTGCCTTCTTTATGTAAATGAGGACGATAACACAAGTGAATGCAAAAGTAATTTGTTTATGTAATAAAGTTAACGTCGCTTAAAACTACCCACATTTTTTAAAATAAAAGTCGATATACTCAAGTAAGTATAGTGGTCAAATATGTTCTGTTATTTGTAAGAAACTAATTTTTTAATCGGTATTTCATCTATAAGATGTCAATTTAGGAAACTCAATAATGAAGTTATTTATCATTCTGGGATTTGTTCGTTACATCGTGACTACAAATTAACAAATTGTAATGGATTAGTACCAGCTTAAGCTTCACACTGAACACCACATAGCTTGGATAGCAATTGCTATCATGTTTTAAGGTGCAGTTAATATGTCATTATTTAACAGAAAGGTACAGTTTTATATACTATTTGCACTAAAACAACGAAATTCTAAATATATTTATATAATGTAGTTATCAATATGCAATATGACATGATGTTAGAATTCCTTCACAAGTACGCGAAACGTCTTTAGTACAGGATTTAAATAATATAGTAATATAGTGATACAATATGATATGATATCATTAATGATATGATGTTCATGTATAAGTTTACTCCGTCTGATATCTGATATTCATCAATCCTAAATTTCTAGATTGTATACCAACCCACCCAGCTACCATATCAACCAATGAATTCCCAGGCCCCGTACCCTGCAGTGATCACAACCAATGGTCAGCCAACACCATATACTTCAAACATCCAAGGTGTACCACCATCTTACAACTATGCAGCACAAACTCAACATGTCGTTAATGTGAATTAAGACAACATATTTTTGCATCCTTTTGCTTATACTCTGCGATAATGCGAAAGTTTCAGTTATAGAATTTATCCATTTATTCTGTCTACCGTCTTGGTTACCGGTTGCTAACATTTGTATTCGTCATCGACGTTGCGCAACAAAGTTCCATGTCTTTCAACAAATGTCAATTTCGAACAATAGAAGTATATCTTTGTTATAATGTACTTACCTATAAATAAACAGACGGATCATAATTCTTATTGAACTGGTTTGATTCATTCTTTGCAATGATCGTTCATGATAATGGTAAAACAAAACATAATAAGTTGGACAGGAGGAACTTTGTTAGATCAACGTTTCAAAATTTAATTCGCTGGTTCGTGGTATCAAATGTTATTTTTTTAAAGTAGATTTTGTTATAACACTTATTCATTGCTTGCTTGGAAAATATCTTGTGTTAAAATGTGATTGGCTGCTTGGAGCAATTTATTAATTAATAGTATTTGAAATGATGTGCTTTATTCAACGATCATGTTCATAACATCCCACTACATTATTCTCTGATAAGTTCGGACGTTTGTTTACAATGAGGTACTGTGACGCTTAAAGCGCAAGTGCTGACAGTTTGAGCAGAAATATCGTGTTTTATCATATAAAGGTTTGGAACTATTCATATTGCCGATACGATTTCCTTGAAGCATGATATGAGGTGACAATATAGAATAGTTTTCATTGGCAAACTGTCTCAAATGGCAGATATTCCGCCCGAAATTTTTGCTCAAGTCTTGATCATCTTTTGGCTTGCCATTGGCAAAATGATTCGTGAGTCAACGTAATAACAATGCCCGCCAGAGTTGAAATGCGACAATAAAAAAGTAGCGTCATCCATAATAGTATAGAAAGAAAAACACTATAGTTAAAATACCTTCTGTAGAAGTTTATTGTTGCTGACGAAATAAACAAAGCCCCAGTCTGAGTACTTGCATTGTCTAATACAAAGCCATTGTTAACCTACACTCGAGGAATGTTATGCTCGAAAGATTCCAAGCAGCAATCATTTCAGCTGGATGTGTGTATTGAGTCTCATATAGTGTATTTGTATATAACTTACATATACCAACTGAATTGAAATTATCTTAACCAAAACACGTATACGATGTTTATTTATCTTTTGAACACGCCATATCTTTACGGCAAAAGATTGCTTATACAATATTCACGGGTCATTGATGGATGAATGAAATAGTCATTTAGGTGCGAATGAAATGATTAGATTATCTCCTCAATTGAGACAAAACTCTCATTGTTAATTCATTGGTCTGTAAAGAATGATGTAGTTATTCCTTAAAGCGATCCTCAGGGGTGACATGTACATGTACATTAAATAGACAAAGTACTTAAAATCATTAAAAACACCTTTTTTTGGTACGTTGTATGTAGAAAATTCAAAGATATGTCCGGTTGCAAGATAGAACATTATAGTAACTGCTGCCAATAGAGCACTGTCGTGGTATGCGATATAGCCTTACCAAATACTATTCATTGAATATCGTTATGATTGATTAGTTGTCATTTTACTGAAGTCACGGCTACATATAACTGATGTGTGTTTGTAAATAGTTTATCTTCCTCTTAACCCATACAGTACATTTACTATGTTTCGGAGAAGCTTAAGTTTTGTAGAGGTGGATACGGTTTTGTTTTTATCATATTATTACACCTTAACCAAGATTTAATAGTTTAGTATGGCAGTTATATCTCTTTTCAATCGCATGATATTGTGTCGGCCTATTAATGGCTGTACTTTACTTGTCACGACTTCATAATATATCCCGATGAAGAGAAAATGGTGTCTAGAATATTTTTATTTAAAATTTGCCTGAATTAGCCGGAAATCGTTAACCTAGTAGTCATACATGTCTTAAAGTCACTTAATTTGTAAGGAAATTGTGTAAAAACTACTTTTATAATTAAGTGAATAAATGACGTTGAATATATGACTTAAATGATTATTGAAATAGTCACGGTAGTTGGTCAAGAAATCTCGTCGGTCGAAATCGATAAACCCCTTAAAAATGTTGTTTGTTGTTGTTGTTTAGAGCGGTAAAATAAATTACGCTATACTTAAGATCACTTCAACATTGCATCGGTGAACTCGGAATCCAGAAACGACTGCGAAAATTAACACTTTTAGCATGACAGTATATATATGTAGGTTTGCACCTTGTATCATTCGCATCTCTCTGCAGTAACAATTACCAATCGATCCGAGACTTTAAATCACTTACCTAACCAACAATGGACTGGAGCCGTCCATTTCTATCGATATTCGGAAAATGTTCATCCCGATAAATCTCCAATTGACACTATAATTGATAAACTGCCCTGGTAAGAGTTGTTTAAATCTGGCATGAGATGGCTACGTGACATCCGACGAAGTTCCATTCAACTTGTGCAGTCACTTATATCAGACGTAAGTGTAACAATTTGAAACGTAGACGTCTTCTTATTGGGGACATATTTAGTAAGAGACAATTTGTATGTCCTCCTAATCAGCATTTGTATTCATGTGTGGAAGGGCTTTCCCGTGTCGCCGCATTGGTAACGTTGGCCATTTGAAAAACGATCGACTGTGATTCTAACCTGACAGGATTACAAAATTGTTGTCATCATATCAACGTATCATATAATGCTCTCATTTGTTTATCTTCAGTAATAGTTTATAGAACTGCTAACTTTTTGAAAAGGCTCACTACGTAACGTTTTTTTGTTGTTGGTATATTTGTAATGGAAAGAAATCAATCAATAAGACCACAATTCAGTATGTTTTGTTATCTTTGATGTTGTTTTCTTGTTTGACAACGGATTTTTGCATAACTTTGTGAATTATGCAAAATACGCCCTACACGTGTCTCCAGGGTTTCCACCGGGTGGAGGAATTTATATCAGAATAATGGTGGTGCGATTGCGAAAGCTAAACTTTTGGAGTTTTTCATTTTGAAAGTACAATCGAACTTAGATTCCTGAGTGGATAAATGGCTTCTTTATGATAAATGAATACAAAGAAGTTATCACTAACGCGGCTGTTGTCACTAGATTGCATGCACAAACTAATATGCAGAAACTTCCAAACAACTTCATTACAAATTGAAACTAAATAAGTCATATAAATAATCCTTTCAACCTTCGACGCCAACTTAATATGTTTGTGTATTGTATGTATTTTAGATCCTCCTGCAAGCAGGAACTCGCGAAGAAGCCCCATTGGCTTATCAAAGCCGCAAGCTGACCGAAGTCAGTCTCTTACATTCATATTTAACGTCCATGATTATGAGTTTTCAATTGTCAACAACTCTGTAACTGGACGACAAACATTAATCTTGGAGTGACTCGAACCGGGGACCTTATGATTGAAAGGCACCGGCGTTAACCACTGAGCTAACACTCCTATGTTAGCGTAAATATGCTCATTAATATTTGTGTTAATAGCACTGTTATAGTTAACTGTTTTGAAAAGCTGAATATTTTGTGATGAATCAAACAGGCTCCCCAGTGTAAATGCAAAACAAGATATTCCTTGAGGTATGTTAATACAATGCTTATCTTTTGTTCTATAAAATCACGAGGTAATTTTTGGTTGTTGTTTTTGATATCTTTAAACCCTGATTATTCAAAATGAAACATTATCAATATGAAGCTGTCCCCGTCCCCGTCCTAGTCGGGGAGGGTCATGGCGAAGGTCGGGGCTCACCCCAATCTCCGCCATCATGTGACCTTTAGCTTCTTTACATTTTGGTCGTCATGTTTAGGCTACATATGCACTTCCATTACGATCATAATCAACATATCTTACCTAGTTCACAGTCTATAAATTTCCTTTGAAAACTTAGTACCCTCAGGGCAGGGAGTCCGTAGGAAACCCCTGGTTCAGGTCCAATGCACATGCTATTGTTGTTTCCTATGCAATTGTTATCACCTTGGGAGACGTGTAACTGTTACACCATGAAGCAAGGCAACTAACACTAGGTGGACAATTACACACCACGTAACCTTAGTCTATACCTAGGTGCACAAAAGAGTATAAACTCTTTTGTGGTCAAAGTGACTGAGTTTAATGTTTACAGGCTATAATTCACAATAGCTCTTTTCTTATATTCACAAGTGCCTTCATTAAGTATGAAATTTCCTGCCATATTCTTTTTAAGTTAAGACTGGAAGCATAAATCTTGAAGAAATAGACTTACGTGCCACAGGTCACAGTGATTGTCTTGTTATTGTTATTTTTACCAAGTTTGTAAGTCTACACACTGGATATGTTAATAGGAGTTGCTGCAACATTATAAGGATGTCTTGTAACTGTTTATAGACCCCATAGGTCCCTCTTCCAACAACCTCACACCTTGCCTGGATGCCTTACTCTACTCCTTACCCCTACTCCTCCCCCATTACTGTTTGTGAAGGGCCAAGGGCCGTTCACACTCAGAAATATACTAGGTTCAGACAGGCACATGTCTAGGCCCTCTTGCTCGTAAGTGGTATTAAATGCTGTTTCTAGTTATAATTCAGCCAAATCTGCCAGTCTCCCACCTTCCAGGCACCCCCCCCCCCATGCGGTATGGCCCAGTGTAGCATGTAGGACTTTGACAAGGTGAACTACCAATCTGTTGCCGGACTCGGACTTGGCCAAGATTTGGGCAGTGATAGACTCGGACTTCACTCTGACCCTCTTGGACATGGTGCGGACTCGGACCCTTCTGGACTCGGACCCTTCCGGACTCGGACTTGGCTCGGACTCGGGTTAAGAGGACTCGACTCCAATCCTGGTAATTACTACATCTCGGTATACAGTGAAGTACCTATTTTGTTATGTCTATGTATATTCGTGAATTATCAGAGTTGTAACTATAAAAACGAGTTCCTTAAAACTCGGTGGAAATCATCTTGCATGTATAGACAATACAAAACCATGCACGATGCGGCAATTAACATGCCCCTCCCGCATGCCAACATCAATTATGTTAACCAAATGAGAACAAGACACTGCTAGCATTTTGTTTAAACAGATGTTGAGTTGATTTGTGATAACTATTAAGATACTGTTCGATGCTATAATAACAATGAAATGCATGATCATTATTTTATTTCATATATAGCTAAAAGTCGAAAAATTCAATTTTTAATATTTGTGTTTTACATAAGTCTAATTTAGAAAATGTTACGATGAAATGTTGCGAACTAAATGGTATCATTTCTAGGCTTCTTGATAGGAAGAACTTTGGGGTGTCACAATGTAGGCAACTGCATAACCTGATGGGTAAGTGGTATCTTTGGCTAGGGAGCAGTAGTGTAACTGAGCCGGGATCCAGAAGGCCGTTGTCAAGGACCGAAAAAAATGACCACTGATCTGCTGAAGGCAAGATTCAAAATCAGAAGTTTACTCCCGATACCCACCCAAGTGGAAATTCAAGCGAAATCCTGTCCACATCAGACATGGCATGAAATGCGTCTAGATTGGTGGTTGAGCTTGATTAAAGGTAGACTCTCCATTACAGGGGGGGGGGAGAATTCCTCTGTGGGTCCGTTCATATTGCCAGGGTGCTTCTTGCTATGCGACTCCCAGGAAGTTTTTAGATATGAAACAATAACATGTTCTTTCCATTTACATACCAATACATACTTGCTAGCTCGTTAACGGTTAATCTTTATCATGCTCTAATATAGTGTGATTGACAGTTATGATTGCAACAATATTTGAGGTTATAAGACAGCATTTAGCTCTAGCAGACATCGAGAGAGCCCGTAATGGGCTGTTATCCGATAACATTGCAATCGTATCAACGATCAATGCGTCTGAACAATATTAAGATAACACTTGGCATTGTATACACATATAGGCTCAATCCACCGTTACATATAGTCTCACCGATCAAACGAAAATTAAGGTTTTTAAATGTCTTTCTATCTCCTGTTATTTACTGTCCCTACAATTCAGTAGTTTACGATCTTCTTTTAATTTCTCCTAAATATCGAGACTTATCCAGTATTTCTAATACTGCAGGTATATCTACCATGAATTCGTGGTGTAATCGGTTCCTCCATTCCCTGTCATTACAACAAAGTTTAAGAGGACCCTTCGATCTGCTATGAATATCATTCTTCTTGTCTTCACCCAGATGACTAATTCCATACATGGCCTCCCTTTCCTTTGGAAGGACAAACGCAGTTTTATTTCATATTTCGCTACGTGAGATATTCGAGCTCCATACCTGGTAGCGACACTATAGTTTGATACGGTTTGTGATTCACTAGGTTGATAGCGTATGGAAACATCTCCAACAGAATAGCATTGCATGCCAAGAACATACTCAGTATTAAAATAGCTCCGTGCATCCCCAACGCTAACTTAGCACATGACAATGCTTCTATTATTGCTTCTAATCTATTTTTTTGTAGGCTATACTCAATCACATGGATGTTAAAATGTTTCGATACGGCATCGGTTAAACGTTTTCATTCATTATTCTTCGATTTCGTTTTCTGCTAAACAAAACTCCGTATTCTCTCCCTTTACATTGCGAATTAATATTCAGTCTTCGGGTGACGTAACTTGTGAAGTTTCTAATATTTTCAGAGGTGACGTTCAAGTTTGGTAAAGGAGATGCCGGTGCCCCAATTACACCCCATTGGTACCAAAGCATATCTCTCGGTAAGCCAACGGTAGTATCCTCAAAGCAATATAAATTGTCCCTTGGTTGAAAATCAATTTCGGACACCATTACTGGATACTCGTTGGAAAAAAACGTTATACAGGGGTTTTGATTTATCAAGATCGGTGTCCCGAAATAGACATACAAGGGTACGAGAAGGTCCATCATGAAATTCCTCTGGGGTAAATGTCTGGAAAATTGGGAAAAGAACATCATGAATGTCATGTGCGATATTATCACCAGTGATTTCTCGAGAGGAAGTGATATTTTCCATGATTATAATATTCATACGGATGCCGTGTATGGGCATCAACATAATCAAACCAATAATCAACTCCCGATGCTGTTGTTAAAGGCACAAACTTATGGGAGTGGTTCCAGACCTGGACCGACCGTGTAACGGGAGACCGTTCATGGTCGGTAGGACAGGGTTTTGTTTTATATGGGGTAGATCCTCCAGTTTGTTCTGTTGCTGTGTTGCACCGTATTATTTTTGTTTGTTCTGTTGTGTAAAAACTTGTTTGGAGGAATAGATGTGATGTGGTTTTTAGGGGGAAGTTTGCCAGTTGGCAGGCAGTCCTGGAGGCGGTGAAGTGTGACATTCGCCTTCATGTTGAAGGCGATTTTCGCCGTTTATCTGGGGCTGTCTTTTTTGGACGGTGGTGTGCTGGGGGGGGGGGAGGGGGTTCGTTTCGCTGCGTGCTGGTCGTCCTTTTGTGGTTTTTTGAATGTTTGAGTGGGTGGTTGGGGGTTTGTTTCTGCAGGTCGGTGGGCATATTTATTTTTTTGGCTCGCTTGACCTGAGTTTCGTTTATCAGAATGGGATGATTCGGTAGTGCCGTTTGGCCGTGACGTTTTGGGATCCCGCATGGCGGGTCACGTAAAAAGCACATGGTAATGTGGTATGACGTCAGTTTTCTTCTGCGTGGTACCGGTACTGCTTGAAATATAGAAGCGATAAAAGTTCTTGTTGAATCCTGATAAGCAAAGATTATCAAAATCACATATAATATTTTGCGTTTCTGCTAACGCTCCTTCGTGGCCGGTCACGCACCAATTTACACGTACTGCGGGGATGGTTTCTAATTTAATCTCTTTCCGCTGTGATTCTTTCACTCGGCTACCTACCGAGTCACCGGTCATGCATGCAGGATATTAGTTGATATAATCATAATGCCATTATCAGTACTTTTAATGAAAATATAAACATCTTCGTACTATTTACGTATTGACCTATAACGGTTTGGTATGATAAAGGAGTTGACATGGTTGGGCCTAATACGATCGAGTTTTAAACTTAAATACGTCAGTTTTGCTTCTTAGCGCCGACGTATATACGTCTCAACCTTCCCACGATTTTTAACAATTTTGCTTGCATCACTCACAGGATAGGTTATGTACTTCTCGAAGTATAGAAATGTAACTGTCAAATATCCCGCCCCCGTCTTCAAAATCCCTGCAAAAATTGAGCTTTACAGCAACGAATAAAGAGTTTTTCTGAAATTCGAGGTTGATATTGAAATCCCTAATTATTTCAACACACAAGTGTCTCTGCGTGCGCCAATGTCGAACTCTTCATGAAAATATGAATGCAATAATACACTATCCAGTAGATATCTAATCCATGTATTGATCTAGACTATATATTGATCAATTTGTCCCATATCCACACCCCATGCAGTCACGCTGTTGGCAGCATAATCTTTCGCTGGAACTACCGGTAACAAGGTTGGACTTGGCCGAAAGCATACTGCATAGTATACCTGGCTTTTCCAATAATTTTATATAATTCCAACACATTGCAACACGAGTACTTTGTGATGCTTTTTACCTGCTCAGCGGTGAACACACTTGTCATCTCAATGTATACTTATATGCTAATAAGCCAAGTAATTCTGTTCTATAATAAGCAAAACGTACGTTAAGTTGCTTTTGGTTCTATAATAAGCAAAACGTACGTTAAGTTGCTTTTACTGAGCACTACGCCGTTCTGTGGTGACCGCATCAGAATGAATAAAGTCGGCGAAAATAATATCAAATTTTAGAACAATTGTTATTACAATACTTTCTCGTTCTACGGTGAACTGGTTTCTTTCTTTGACAACTGGGTGTCAAATGTGAGGGCGGTATTTCTGTTTATTGCGATAGATGAATCATAGACTGGATGTCACTGTGTTGGATGCCAACTCCGGCGAATTCCGTGACGATGTTCGTGTGGCATACATAACATTGCTACCAGCNTGGTGGTTCAACCGGCGGCAAGCCACTGGTGTAGAGATCAGTGCGGCAAGCACATCTCGTGAATCAGACGAAACTAGCATATCGCGTGACCAAGAGGAAGTTGGCACATTCGGCCAGGAGCCCAAATACACTGACACAACAGCCTACCTAGGCTTCTGAACAGTCGTTTTGATTTCCATGATATGGTTATGTTAATTAACATTTGGTCCATGTATAAACTACAAAATACTTGAAACATCAACGAAAACTTGCAATTCGTAATGCATTACTGCACTGTTCATAACATGCATTGAAACATACACTATTAATGTCTTCAATTTTATCTTCCGTAGTTATTTGTTAGGAATCAAAGCACTAGAATATCCCTGTTTTATTGGCCAAACAAAACTGTTTTATTGTCTGGTCTGAACCATTGCCTGTTGTCAGGGACGTCGCTAGAGGGGGGGGGGGGGGGGGGT
>JAIPMN010001275.1:11491-41665 GCA_020650975.1 Apostichopus californicus | reverse complement strand
CCCCCCCCCCAATCATCAGGCCTTAGCTACGTCCCTGCCTGTTGTATAATATGCCTTTTATCTGTTCACCTTGACTTTTATTTGAATTTGAATGCAACGTGATAACGTCTTAACTTTTCCCCCGGTGTTTCAAACTAGCGCCCTCCCAATGTACGCAAATATGCCTTTTAACCTATACGTGCTGGCAATTTGTACTCTTTTATCCCACGAAAACTCAATTATATGCTCTCGAATTTTCTACTATTGATACAGATATTTAGACTTCATATTATCGATGATTTATGTTAAAATTTCAAATTTTCGATTTAACCTCGATATTTTCCAGGACTTCTTCATTATTTGGTCGAAAAATGTCGACCATTTACTCAAAATTATTAAATTACAAAGTCTTTAACTTATGCTCGCATTTTTGTTTCATGTCAGAATTTCATGAAATGTTTTATAGAAAAATGTTTGAATTTAGAAAAGTCAACTCGAAATTTTACTTCAACTGTTAATCTTAACATTTTTTTGAGTTATTGATGAAATTGTTCACTTATTAGGACGCTATACACACATAACAGTGTTTAGTTCCGGCGTTCATCAACATTTATCGAAACTTCAACGGATTGTGATTTATAAGAAAGGAAAAATTTATCACTTGATTACCTGACATTTTCTTACCAATTATGCAAAACCCTTTCTCCTCCAGCCACTTTGATAATGGGGGTGCGGTGGGAGGGGGGGGGCGTGGGAGTGGGTGTCAGCTTCACCTCTGGTCTAAGTATGCTTCCAGTCTGTTTCTATATATGCCTCTGATCTAGCATACACACAGATCGACGGTCAGTACATCAGAAGCAACATAACATATATAATTTGGAAATCATTACAGAACGTTATGAAACCGCTTTGCAAATTGAACTGTTGATGCCGATACAAACTATAAAGTAAACGTCTTTGGATACTTTAAATACCTTTGACGTATACGTTTTATAGTTCTTTAACTTCTTTCAGGGGCGTTCCAATAAAATTTATGGCGTTAATTATCTCGATATTTCGATATTTTGGCTCAAAGTTGTTCATTTTTTTTTTCAATATTCGTATAATTATTCGAAATTTCGAACTTCTATGAGAGTTAAACTTGATGACTCTATTGCGTTGTCAGTATCGATGACGCTTGAGTTACGAGTGTGGTTCTTGGGAAAATCGAGACTTTTTGTCGCGGCAAACAGAGATTTTTAAATTGTGTCAGGTAAAAGTGCCAACACCCCCAGTGGTAGAAACGTAGTGACGCCATTTATTCCTCCTCTTCATACCCTCTGTAGATGCGTGTTATTCGTCACTGCACGACAGACATGTACGCTGCGCAGGGTCCATGCTCAGCCAGTTGGGACAATTTCCTAACGCTAATACCTCTCCAAACTGTACTCCAATATCATGCTCTTAAAGCACTGGTATTGTCAGTACAAACAGTTCCTAACCTTGATCTGATAGAAACATGACATTCATACTGCCCAAACTGACGATACGAGTGCTCTGAAGCGGGACATAACATTACAGTATAGAAAAAATTGTCCCAACTGGGTTCCGTGCTAAATCTCTCCACATATTTGTGAACAGAATCATAAATAAGTGATTCTTCAAGAGCGCCGTCATCCCCGCTTTCCTTGTTAGTTGGGAATTTTGTGGTATGCTTGAAGCAAGTCGAATCAGTCATTGGAATCACTTAGATACCGTACCGTACTAAGAAATTCCCAAGAACAGGCTGCTGGCAAGCAGTAACCATCTCAAACTAATACTTTGAACGAAAATGATACCAGAGAACACTTTCAGTTGAAATGGGAAAAGATACAGATTTGCTGGAAGCAGCACGTGTTGGAAATGCTACTATTATTGAAAGATTGTTATCAACAAAGCAGAAAAATGTTTTATCACAGGCATTAAGGTGAGTTGCGTAACTTGATAGCATGTTGATGTTATTGTGCTATGGTAGAGGCCTATATTAGTGAATGGCCTAGGCGTACTTGTAACACACTTCACTAATTCAGCATTGCTGTTTATATTCTACTTGCTAGTCACACGCAGTACTGGTTATTAACGGGATTTACCCTACAGCTTGTAGTTTTGGCCGTAGTTTTTAACTGTTGTTAATTTAGTGTGTCAAATTACTCAGCTTTCTAAAGTATCCTCGTGTTTTCACGGTGACGTCTTATTGACAACTAAATTGCTCAGTCGTGCTAATGTGGCAATACAATGATTGTTGCATTTTGTTCATGTCATTGACTGATCAGTATTTCATGCTAGCCTAGTTAATGTTTGGAGGAAAAAATGATAACCTTTACGGCTATAGCGAAATTTAGCCCTATAAGTTGGTTCAAGAGAAATATAATGCACATACAGTATTTAGGCAGATCAAACTTCACATTGATGAAGGCCAGAGACTCAATGGCTCTACCTGGGTCAAGTCCTGGGCTTGTTGTAGGAAATGCTAGTAAAATATTTTCTCATAACCTACAGTAATATTAATGAAAGGACATTAGGATATCACTGATTTAGACATTGACCCCCCACCCTTGACTCCCACCCTCCCCCTCCCCCTCCCCCATTGATGTGCAGAGTTAGCCTGCCCAATGTGAAAAATTAGCATATATAATGCAGAGTTAGCCTGCCCAATGTGAAAAATTAGCATATATAATGCTTGAGCAAGCTCAACCCCCAAATTTTATCAAACAAAACCTCTGCCTAGCAGTTAATTCAGGGCACAGTAAAGTGGATTCCTCTTAGCGATGGTCAGGCTAACCTTATGTCATGGACAATGTTATACAGACAGGTTTCTTTGTCCAGATCAAAACAGATTCCTTAACATGTACATTGTAACTACTGTAGGCCAAAGATTCATAGACACAATTGAATAAAAAATAAATTGAAAAATTAGTACTTCCTTAAATGGAATCTGAACTGTATTTAGAACTGCTTATTGTGTACATGTTTCTGTTCATCAGATGTATTCAGGTGTCCAAACCAATTACTTAATGTCAAGCCCAGCTAGATTTATACATGTAACACAAAATTGTATATTAATTGTTAATGAAACTTCTTCAATAATTTACTGTTCAAATTTTGTGTAGAAGTTTCTTTTGTTGAAGTCTTTAGAAAATATTGGTTTAATGCAAAAACAACTTGCTATATATACATCGTTGCACTTATATAGTAGTTTGCCCATGTTGCCCACCATTTTGCAGTGCGGTAGTGGATAAATTCTTCCCTATATCAACGTGATATTTTGTCCTGATTATCATTCACTTTGTTGAAGCTAAAATTTGCCCAGTATATGCGCAAGAACCAGCTCATGCACCATGTCTTGTGTTACCTCCAACAGTTGCATATAAAATAATCTTCTGTGCATACAGAATATGCAATGAAGCATACGTATCATGTTACATGTATACACAATACTTACATGAACTGAGTGGAGACACATGTTGACTAGGATGTTGACCTATATACTTGCATATAATGTAGGGCTTGACTAGAGTTCTTCATTTCAAAAATGTAATTGTGTGATCTGGAAGAACTAAGAAAACAGCATTCAACCTAACAACTAGACGTGAAATTTAGCATCATGGGTGAGATCTGATTGTATTTTGTGGGCAATTTATCAAAACACATTGCAGACTTTAAAATTTCAATAACAAACACAATGGCATATATAGGCATTATTTACATTTATACTGCTTGGCTTCGCAGTACTACACAATTTCCTTGTTTTTTTAACAATTTTAAGAACATTGATTTTTGATTGATTTTTGCAAACTTAATTTGCAATGTTAAAGCAATGGCAGCATAATTTTGTACATGTATGTTGCTATGTAATTTGACATGTACACATGTATACATGATAATATGTTGAATGAGCTAGTATGCTCAGAACTTACTGTGGTATAATTTGGACCAACAGTTGCAAACTTAACTTACACTGTTACAGCAATGGCAGCATAATTTTGTACATACATGTATGTTGCTACGTATACACATGTACATGATCATATGTTGAATGAGCTAGTATGCTCAGACCTTACTGGCATCTTTCAGAGTAGTGTTTGTTCCCTTTTTCATTGTTGTAGCACAAGGTGTGGTTACTGTTATAACATTTTCCTTAACTGTACTATCTGCATGAGTCATATGCCAGACCGTAAAACCTTGGTTTCAACTTTCGATTTCCTATATCAAGGTTACTGTACTTAATTCATGATTAAATGTGTGGAAAGCAAAGCTAACTATTAAAGAAGTTCATGAATGTGTTCAAATGGAGGGAAATTCTAATTAATTGATAAAATATATATTATTCAAGCAAACTGTTTAAAATTATAAGAAAATTTGCCTCATGAGTCACAGGAAATTAGGATTCAAAAAATGAGCAAAATGTTAGTTGATTGCTTTTTAGTTCTAAATGGATAATGTACTGTGGTGAAAATGATCTAACAAAATAGTTAAAATAATGTGTTAGTACTGTACTGGTTGCCAATGTCAGTTTGTGTGTATGCTGAACCTGTGTATCCTCCTCTGTAGTCCGAGAGGTACTGTATATCAGAGACTGCACAGTTTACAATTTTAACATATCAACATAACAAACCTGGGCAATAAAGATGACATCGATTATATAAACGGAACAAAAGATCTAGTATAAATAACCTGTGTGATTTGGTAACAGTTCTTAGTCAGTAAAGGGTGTGAAGACTCGCGCTAAGAGAAATGTCTATTAAATGCCGGTAATCCGACCTAGACACCACCATCGATCCCAGAAAATACGCACACAGCTTGCTACCTTCGGTAATTAGACACTAGTGTACAGTCAATACATACTGCTACGGATAATACCCACAGCACAGTGTACAAACGATACAGCGATGGACATCTCAGGTCCAGCTAAAGATAACAAGGTATCACGTTTCATTACTGTCTGCATTTTTTAGCAACAAGCAGAAAACTTCACTTGCAAGCAACGGAAAGTTAACTTTTCAGAGCCCGGTACACGGTTTGGGGCGAGTCTTCAATGCCTTTAATATGCAGTACTTAACATGGTACAGTTTGTTTCAATATATGTACACTGACTGTCCTCAGAGACACAGGTTTGTGTGCACAAACACAACTTAAATATCAATTCTGGAAAAGTGCTTTGCTATAGATGCAAAAATGATCACATTGCTCTGCAAAAATGGTCAAATTGTTATGCTAATGGTAAGATACAAAGCAGTTTTTTAAATTTTGTGAAGCATTAATTAATTGCACATGAGACAAGCTTTCGAGCTTTCCACACCGCTACACAAAATTTAACAGTTAATTATATATTCCCTAAAAACTGCTTGAAATTGTTTTCAACACACATAGTGGAACCGTTCTCGAAAAAAAAAAAAAAAAAAAAAAAAAAAAAAAAAAAAAAAAAAAAAAAAAAACCAGATATAAAGCGCGATATTATCATAGGTAAACAAATATTTATAATCGGAAGAATATATATCACTGCACATCAATGACAGTACATCTGATTTGGCAGTTCTGAGCATGCTCCCCTGGGGCTACAGGCTTTGAATGAGCCATTGAGATAATCTGCACACATTCCCTGTATTGTACAGGAATCCCATTATCATCAACAGTAAATCAGTTAAGAGGATTACTCTCAGGTTCTTTGTACCCTGGGGGTCAGGCCAACTCTGAATCTATAGACCTTTTGTGTGTGTCTCAGTATTATAAGCTACCTGTATCTGTTGTATACATACATAGATCTCTGAAGTAACTGTTAATGCTACAGTTTATAAGTTACATTCCTACTACCATCAGCTTCTGAGGTATACTTTTAGGGCATCATTTGTGAATCAGGGGTTCAAGAGGGTAGCATGTATAGAACAGTTTACAGGAGGGTGTGCTCCTGTTGTAAACTTCAAAGTTAAATATAGTCTGTAATGGACATAACATAAAAGCATATATATCTCCACTCATCTTAACAGGAATTTGCCTGAAAAGGCCTTAATTCTGAAACTGCCAAGTTAACAAATTTGACAGGTAAAGGACTAAGAATTTGAATATGTTTTGAGTCACCTGAAGACTAGAAATGAAATGTTTTTAGACTATATGATCAGTGAACATAACATTATTTTGACTTATAGCACTTGTTATATTTCTGTTGGTTTTATCTTTTTACTCACATCTACTTAGTAGTTATATTTTAAACATAGTTTTATGAAACGTTTTTCAACGTCACATAACTTATATTTCTTACGGTGCACTGTTTGTAGGTCTGAACATGCCATGTTTACAACATTTATTGTACAAAATGTTGCTTGGATTCTTGAAAAGAATATTTACAAGACAGGCAACACAGGTGTCAGTGGGTTCAGTTCAATATATGTTGTGTTCACTTGTATTATATACAGTGACCAGGCTGGTGAAATTTACTTTAAAGCAGCATTTTACGTTTGGTCGCCGTTTTCTACTTTTTTTGACATGTCCATCAAGTTTTTTACGTGATCAATCACAAAACAGCCAACTAAGATATTTGCCAAGTTTTTCCCTGCTAACAACGTTAATTGGCGAGGAATTAAGGATATTTGCAGATCTATAACAAGAAGAGTGTTCACGACAAATTCCACATATAAAACTACACGCATGTAGTTCCCCCAATCCCACTAGTTTGAATTCAACCAATCAGAGATGCAGGTTTAGTATGAGGCGTTGCTAAAAATCGATTCAAGACTTTGCGTTGGTACAACCAGGGAGTTGTTATGGAACTCCCTTGTACAAATGCCATATAGACTGTACACTAATAAGGCATGGTGTTGTATTACGTATTGGTCAATGACGTTCGTAGTGTTTATTCATATTATGGGCGAGGTTTATTGGGATCCCAACGGAAAATATCTTGGAGAAATACAAAGTTGAAAGTTGCAAATTTTTCGACTTTTATGCCACCATTTGAAGTAAGATTTAAATAGATTTAAGCTAGTTATGTATGTCGTTATGGCATAGGGGAGTCAGTGAGGTTGAGAAAAATCATAAAAAAGGACGCAAAATGCTGCTTTAATGCTCCACAAAATACTGCTATGTGTGTATTAAACCTTAAGTTGCCTGACTGGTCTGTTTATCAGATCGAATATCTGTAAATATTTTTTAGAACTTGTGTCTTGTTTCTTTGACCAGCTGATGGGCATATTGAAAATTGGCTAAATATTAATCGAAATCGAAACTGAGGCTAAAGAAACTGGCTTTTTTAGAACAGATTAATAATTCATCGCAAGTAACAAGAAGTGGCTTTGTTGTGCAAAAGAATAAGAAGTTCAAAATTGGTTTGTTGTAATCGGCAATGAGGCTAAAGTTTACCATTGATACCAATATACCGCTGATATTGCAAGAATCAGCCAATAATGATATCATAAACTATTGTCTTTTTAGCCTTTGAAGAATATCCTGCTAGGATCGAAACGTCAGGCCAACTTACTTTTACACATTCTCCTACACAGGCTCTCTAGTGGATTAGCAGTTTGCTAACAGTTTTATTTTTAATATTTTGATAAACTATTGTTGGCGCAACACTATTTCAAAGTTTCAATTGATGTCATTGCCAGGTAGCCGTACTGGATATTAAACATTTTAAATTGAAATTATTTATCTAGCTAATGTGTACATGTGTATGTACTAGGCAAAGGCTCTTCCTAGTATGTAATGAATGAATGTCAATTAAATGAGCTACCAGCAAAAGTCATGTCAGAACATTTAGAATTGAAGGTACTGTATTTGATAAACAGACTTGAAAGTTCTATATTTAGAACTTTATGCTCAATTAACAAACTTGAAGTACACACTGTATAGAACTTTCAATTAGTGTACAGGCTGTAATTGTACAGAGTTAGCTGTCAGATAATTCCATTATATACTGTATGTGCATTCAGGAAATAATTGGTAGCCTTGCATGACTACACTTAATATATAAAAAGTGTAAACAACACTCTTAATGAGGAGGCAATTCACATTTCAATTTAACAGCCTGGAATAGTTCAGTACTTACAGTACTCAAATTTTGTGGATTTTGCGGTGCCATACTGGATCCATTATTCCCCGAAGTTGGATACTAATTACTGCATGCAAATTGAAAAAAAATCACGAACAGAAGTATCTCACCAAAGTCAAAACATTGATTTGATCTGTTCTTTTTATTCTGTGGTTTGGATAAAATTGATGCAAACTATCACTAACTTTTTTCACCAGCAAAGCTGTACGTGAACATTGGTGTTATATAAATATTTTACGAAGTATTCTTATTCTTGTATCAGAGAGTTTAACTTTTCTAATTTTTACTGAACAAGTTGATAATTTTATATCATTGCTTAAGTAATTTATATGTGGTACAACACATTGAGATGTTTTTTTTACATGTAATGCGCCTTTAAGAATAATTTACATTACATTACATGACGCCTTTGAGATGTGCAGAAAAACAAAACTGCAGTATATATTAAATTTCTCAACTCAAGGTAAAGGAACAACTGTATAGGTCCAGATATTTCCAACCAATCACAATATTTATCAGATTTGGTCACCTTATAAAAAGAACCAATTTCTGCAGCAACATTTGTCTCAGAAAGCAGTCAATAAAGAGAAAGGTAAAATGGCTCATTTGCATAATCATTTGAGGTTAAAGGTTAATCATATTACCTGTCCATACCTGTTCTGCAACATAATGTGTATAAATGTTAATCCTGATATTGCGGTCATTTGTAAAAGTTAAAGGCATTGAAGACTCGCCCCAAACCGTGTGCGGCCATCTGAAAAAGTTAACTTTCTGTTGCTTGCAAGTGACGTTTTGTTCGTGTCGCTACAAAATGCAGACAGTAATGAAACGTGATACCTTGTTATCTTTAGATGGACCTGAGATGTCCATCACTGTATCGTTTATACACTGTGCTGTGGGTATTGCCCGCAGCTGTATGTACTGACTGTACACTAGTGTCTAATTACAGAAGGTAGCAAGCTGTGTTTGTATTTTCTGGTGGATGGTGGTGTCTAACACTTCTGTTACACCTCATTCGAAACTAGGTCAGATTACCGGCATGAGATGTTTCTTTTTGCGCGAGTCTTCACACCCTTTAATGGAAAGCTACTTGCTACTTGGCCTACCGTTCACCACTATCCCATTTACATTGTTCACCAAACATGGTTATTACCTGATGTAAAACTCTTGTAGTGTAAGAGTCTTCAAACATTTAAGTAGAATGGTTAATTCGGAAGGAGATGTGATGCAGAGAGGAGATAGGGGGTGCTATGCAACAATGGTGGAGTTAATAATGGCGGTGGCTTTCTTGCTTCAAGACATCCGTGTGGTTTGCACTTGAAAACTTGCAGAACTTTTAGCATGTTAAATTTTGGGCTATAAATACCAATGACTTCTACACATGTATGGCTCTGCCAGAACTATAGATGTTACAAATTAATGCTGGCAATGCTGTTGAACTTACATTACATACATTATGTACCCATGGAAGCATGCTGAAGCATTGTTTGTCAAGTGCTGCAACATTCCTGGCACTATGATACATGTGTCTTTGAGTATATCATTGCCACATGTTGTATTAATATGGAAGCATGTTGAAGCATTGTTTGTCAAGTGCTACAACATTCCTGGCGCTATGATGTGTGTTTTGAGTATGTACAGTATATCATTGCCACATGTTGTATTAATATATGTTTTGTGTTTAGGATACTTGTGGTTATAGCGGTTTTCTTATAAACTCTGTATTAACATGCAAACATGTGATCCTGTACTTAGAAATGCCAGAGCTGTAAATTGAATTGGGAACATGTGGCTAGCAATTTCCTCCCCAGTCAAAAATTAAACTTCCTAAGTGCATATTAAATAATCTTGACCTCAAACCGCCTACTCACATTGTAAGGAAAGTCCAAGTCAATGGAATGTGTGCTGTACTTAAACACACACAGTATATAGTATAGTACAGCATGTAGGTTGGTTAAATAGTAAACTTTACCTTGAACTGGTAAGAGTTCAAAGTAAACTAGTCAATGATAAACAGTCTAGAGGGGGTTTTCTTGGAATCATTAACATTCTTACTAAGGAATGGTTATTGTTTATAAACATTGAACTTCTAGTTAATAATCTAGCTTGTGTTCTGACCTGTGATGACAGCAAACTGAATTGATTATGGATAATGTACAATATTAATGGTAAAATATTGACTGTCTGACAACATTTAGTCAATGATGAAATTAAAAGACCTACATTAGTAGCATGCATGCTTTTTTGCATGTATACCTGTGGTTCCCTGTGGTTGGTGATATGAGGATAAGGGTATTATTAGCAGGCATGAGCTTTTTCCGCGAATTCGTGGAATATCCGTGATTTCTTTTCTACCTCTTGGACAAAAACTATTATCCTAACACACTGTAGCATGCAAACTGGAGCCTATAGATACCGCAATTTTGGCAAAGTTCCGTGATTTTTTTCTACCCCAGGCTCATCCCTGTATTAGGATGGGTGTGAATATAACTTGGGTGGCAATTTTAAAACCAGACTCTCGGTTGACTTGACCAATGGCCTGCTCTGACATAGTTCAGTTACCGAGCTGCAATGTCAGTATGATAATGCACACTCCACTGCAATTTGAAACATGAAGTGCATTAAAACAGTGGACTGAAATGAATCATTAAAGTCAAAACATGATCTGTTGTTTTAATCCACAATATTGGCAGCAGAACTGATAATAGCACTGGAGGAAATGGAAGAAAGTATTACATGATAGACACAACACTAAATATGTATTGAACTAAGAGACCTATACAGTAGGGATAGCTACTGTACATGCTTGGTAACACATGTCTGTGATGCTAGTTAGCTAGAAACCCATTCATTGGTTATCTGGATATGTTGCAACCAAATGCACAATGATACAAATCTCTTAAAATACACAAGCCACACAGATGCTATTTGTCACCATCCTGATAGCTAGCCCTCAGCTGACATAACAAATTTGGCCTTAATGTTAATCTAAAATGAATTACAACATGACAATATTCACCATGGACCCAAAGAAGGTATACACAGACCAGGGCAAATTTTTAAGAATATTTCCTGGTTGTCTCTTGGACAACCAGGTCTCACCTATGGTTATCCAAAGAAATGTACCACAATAATGAAGAATGATCTTGAAATATATTTTCTGCATGCTGCAGTAGGAGAGTTGTGTAGGTTTGGTGAATAAAATACCAGCTTTGTTCCAGCAAAGCTCTCCTAGTCTCTTTCCAGTGGAGCATAGGCCCTACCACTAGTTTTGTTTTATTTTAGTATCTCCAGACTGGTGGAGGGTGTTTCCAATTTATCAATTTACCTGAGCATGTATTTGGGGGCATTTGTCAAGTTACAATGAAAACTGAATTTGATGTTAACAACTAGTTGTAGTTAGGCCAGAAGACCTCAAAAGCTGATTTTGATCGTCGGAACAGAAATTTGTTCTTCTACGTCAACCGGACGTCGGAAGACCTTTAAAAAGTTTTTTTCTGAGAACTGATAGTTGTCTAAAAGTTCTACTTTAGTACATGTGGCATTTGACTCTGGACAGCCAATACTTAACATTTTAAAAGCTACAGTAAGTACAGTACATGACATAAATGTCATTTGAACCCGGACATCCTAAGTTGAAATACTTCCGTCTCATACAATTGCTCACCACTGGACTCCATTTTTGTACTGTTGGATGTCACTGCAGTACTTGTCCATATCTGCTTTTTCTTGTTTTCTGTCATGAATCAGACAGACATGGTACATTTGGCTTGTCCTTACTCAATTAAGGAAGGGATTCGTGGTATTTCAGGAAGTTTTGTGCTGTTAATTTCCTTCCAGGTTTTCTTTTTGTTTATATTGATTTGTGTGTTGCTCTTGTCCAATCATTATGGTTAAGGCTGCACGGTTAACCGGTCTCATCACTAAAACCGATTTTGAAACTGTTTTGTGCATTAACCAATAATCACACAAAATATCAGAGAAAGTGAATCATGGCAAACTACATGTATGTTAAATTATGCGAAGAAATGGTGACTGTGGCTGCTGTGTACGCACTGTTTACATGGTACGAGTATATGTGAATAAATACAGAAGTATTACATTACAGAGTAGATGCAACAGATGCTAAAACAAGCATGTACAAAGGGCCCTGAACAATAAGGCAAGAATACATGTGAACATCCTTTGAGGAAATGTGTTCGATCGTCCTAGGCTACAATTTTTTCTTCATTTCGGACAGTCAAATTTCCCTTTGTGGTTGTCCAAAGGACAAGTGCATTTCATAAGATTCATTGTCAAATAAAAACAAATACTGCAATAATGTATTTACTTCGCTCCCCGCTTACCTGTCTCCCCACAACCTTAGCACCTCATTCTACCGTGTCTAGTATGCCCTGGTAATCTTTTAACACTGTGCACCCTCAGGTGATAATAATGTATCATCCTTAGGTCTACATGCATGAAAGGAATTAGTTGTTACGACTTGAGTATTAATGTCACGAAGAAGCATGAAAATCATATCAATCTTCAATTGCTTCGTCTTTGAAACAATGTGAAGCAATTAACGGATGGGCTTGTTGCAAATGAAAGTTGATCATGTGACAAGAATATACTGGTCATCGATACCAAATTTCTCTTTGGATAACCTTTAGAACCTGAAAGCTCTGTTTACTATAGATACAGTAATACGAAAACGTGTAAGACACTTTGAGTGGTAAAATAAGAAGGAGGTCACTGGAGGTCAGTGAGGGTGCACAGTGTTTAAAGATTACCAGGGCATACTAGACACGGTAGAATGCGGTGCTAAGGTTGTGGGGAGACAGGTAAGCGGGTCACTCGTAAATATATAAACCAGTAAGTTTTATCATTTTTGACTACTGTATGTACAGTACAGTATGTACATCTGTGGCATAATTTGCAAGGTACAGTTAGCGTTGAGACTGGTTTCTCAGTATTTGTGAAAGCATTTATTACGTTTCTTAAACAGACCATTTATAGTAGGTAGATACTTTGAAATAATTTGACTTGTTCTTCTCTCCCCACCCACTTACTTTTGTGCTACTTTCTGCAAAGTTCTGCTTTCTTAAAGAAATCTTTGTACAGTATGATATAATGCAGTAATTGATTAAAAGTTGATATTTTAAGTTATGTCAAACTATGGTTTGGAACAAGGATAAAACATTACTTAGAGTCACTGAAACTACACTATTATTAACTCTCTCCCGCATTTTGTTTCTGGTCAGCAATTTTAAGTAGGGATACTTGTATGCTAAATTTATGGCAGTTAAAGGCATTGAAGACTCGCCCCAAACCGCGTGCGGCAATCTGAAAAAGTTAACTTTCCGTTGCTTGCAAGTGACGTTTTGTTTGTGTCGCTACAAAATGCAGACAGTACAGTAATGAAACGTGATACCTTGTTATCTTAAGCTGGACCTGAGATGTCCATCACTGTATCGTTTGTACACTGTGCTGTGGGTATTGACCGCAGCTGTTTGTACTGAGGTACACTAGTGTAATAATTACTGAGGTAGCAAGCTGTGTGTGTTTTTTCTGGGATCGATGGTGGTGTCTAACACTTCTGTACACCTCATTCGAAACTAGGTCAGATTACTGGCATTAGATGTTTCTTTTTGCATGAGTCTTCACACCCTTTAAACATGTAACTTGTGGCAAGGGTTATCAAAATCAATTCAATATATTGAGATTGCATGTTTTGCTATCTGATTGAGGGGCCTTATCATGTTACGATCTAGTTTATTAGGATACACCTATTGGGTTGATGTGAATAAAATAGCCTAATGCAACTTGATTCTGAACCGGAAGTAATCTAATCTAGTGTGGTTCCTGGATGTTGGCATTGGTTTTCCAGTTTGTCATGTTGGGTCTGACCAGAATTTTCATTGTTTCTTCCTGCTGTTAGCAAAAAGAATCATTGCAGTCATGATGCTGTGTGTATGTGTGCGTGAGTGTATGTATGTGTGACACCTTGGATTGTAAACACGATAACTCAATATTATAACGTTGGATGGACTTCAAACTTTGTTTGTAGATGTACCATATTGAGTTCTTGGTTGCTATTGTTTTTGGCTGCAGGATCAAAGGTCATACTAGGTCACCAGAGGTCAAATTGTGAAAACCTTGTTAAGACGATAACTCAATATATTCTAAAGTTGGGTGGACTTCAAACTTTGTTTGTACATGTACCATATTGAGTTCTCGGTTACTATTGTTCTTGGCTGGGATCATAGGTCATGCTAGATCACCAGAGGTCAAATTGTGAAAACCTTGTAAAGACGATAACTCAATATTCTAAAGTTGGGTGAACTTTAAACTTTGTATGTAGATGCACCATATTGAGTGTTTGGTTGCTTTTGGCTGGGATCAACAGTCATACTAGGTCACCAGAGGTCAAACTGTGGAAACATTGTAAACACGATATCTCAAGAAGAGAAGCTTCGATGAATCTCATGCTTGGCATGTTGATGGCCCATGTTAAGTAGAGTAACCCTGCCGAAATTGGTGGAGGTCAACGGTCATTTGATGTCAACAGATGTCAAAGTCTGAAAACAGTTTGAACATGATAACTCCAAAATTAAAGCTACAATTAACCTGTGTATTCTCCAATGCTATGATTTTCTTTTGGTCAAATTCAGTTCAGTGTAGTTTTGTGAAGGGACTCTATAAGTCTTCACCAAAACATACAGTCATCCAGGAAATGAAATCTGCTTCAGTCTGTGATAATCTTTAACACACTCACTAAATACAGTAATCCACTCAGGACTCCCCTATCAGTTTTCACTCTCTGAGCTTCAAGGGGTCAACATGTTATCTCAAATGGTGGAAGAATTGGCTTAAAGGGGTCAACAGGTTATCTCAAATGGACTTAAAATTATCCAATTTTTCTCTATGATTTATACTAGATTACTTTTGCATCAAATGGTGGAGTTGCAAAAATATTTCATAGTTTATAAACAATGTCGTTTAGATTTATCATTCATTCATAACAATTATTACAGATATGGTTGGAGGTGGCAGAGCTGATTTTATTAATACTTCCATGTGTCTATATATTTTACATAGGAAGACTGTTCTTTCTAGACATTGCAACATATTGGAATGAAAATTCTGTACTGTAAAATCCTTACCAGTGAAATGAAATGGTTGATGCACACAAGGGAGTGCTACAAATAAAAGCTGGAAATCTTTGATGTTTTCTGGTTGTCACTTAATTCTTGGACAAATTTAACTCACATGCTCAGATACATGAATCAGATTGTTTTTTGACATTATGGCAAGGAATCACAAAGCAAAATGGCTTTCTTTTTTTTGACTTAGTTTTTGTTCCCAACTTCCCAAAATTGTTAACAGCTGAACTGTATATATTGGACATTACAGACTGTATTGAGTACTACTGTACATACAATTTACTGTAATATCTAGAACTGAATTCAGTGCAGAAATGAAAGCAATACTAACATTTGCTACAGAAATTAACTGAACAAAGTACAGTCAGTTCTGGGTATGGAAGACAGTGTTAGTCCTTTGTATGGATACAGGACAGAATATTGACAGTACTACAGTGCCAGTACTGTAAATAAAAGATGAAAATATCAGAATACAATATTGAATAAAATAATATCAGATAATATAGACTGGATTTCAGAGTTATATAATGGGTAAAGCATGGGAGAAAAGTATCATTATTGTAATTTATTTAAGCGCAATTAGGCCCACATGTGAGTAGATACAGGTCAGTCCTTACTGCATAATTAGCCGATCGTGTGTGAAGGAATTCGTCTGAATTATTCTTGTTGCATGACAAAAGAAGAGCCAATCAAAAGTCGTGCCCAAATGTAAAGACTCTCATATTTCTGAGTACTTCCTATGTTCATCACTTGAAATCGCTACACAATGCCTACAGTATACTGTACTACTGACATACCTACAGAGTGTACAGTAAAGTCACACATGGCATTAATTAGTTAATGCTGTCATTTATTAACATTCTTCTGAACAGAAACCATAATTGCTTCGGTTTGATGATATAAATGCACTGTCAAGGGACTTCAGATTAACCAATTAAAATCATTACGGAACAGCTTATAGGTCGTTACCTTGTTCTCTGAGCATGAACAGATTCTGCCGTAATGTAAGCATTTAGAATAATGCCAAAGTGACTTGTTTTTAAGACAACTATATACGGCAGCTGAATACATAGAGATACATGTACAGTATGCTTCAACCTGTGCAATGTTTAGTGTCATCATGTAAAGGCCATACATAATGTTCAACACATAATTAGATGTACCCCTCATTCTAACACAGATTGATGTTGTAAGAATCGTTTATTTTGGATATACACAAACTAGAGAAAGTGTTTAAATTCTTTCTCTTCAAAATTTGAACTTAATTTTTCGCTCTAAGTAAGGTGGTCGCATCAGAAGGAAGTGTTTATTGGTATTGTACAGTACTGTACTTAAGCCTAACCTCCCTGGAATTTAAAGTTCGTACCATAACCTTGATATTTATTAAGATCAGAACAATAATAAATATTAATAATAATAATAATATGAAGCAAAGAGAGAACAAACTGGTGGAATTATTGTAGCACTGGCCACTCAACAGGTTTAATTTAACCATGCTGAACAGGAACAACCTTAATGTGTTTTTTGTGTGTACAAGCAAGGCTAGAATTGACACAGTACAGTACATTGGCTATTACAGTATTATTAAGAAAGTGTCTAGATAAAAATTTAAGTTCATACAATGTTTTGCAAAGAGTCTGTTCAAAGAGCTAGGATTTTTCTTCAAATTGAGAACTTGATGGATCCTGTCATTAGCTGAACGTACAATAAATACTGTTCCCCCTATGCCCACCCCCTCCCACCCCTTCCCACTCCCCAACTTCTTAGATCCTCATTCCAATGTATCACCCAACTGGCTGTCTAAAGGTGTACAGTAGTACATGTATACATACTTTATATGTCTCAATCATATTTATCCATGGTTTGCATTATTGTAAGCACATTAATTACATTTTAAACAATGTTCATCTTTGTTTTGTGAAATGTTTTCGTTTCCTCAGCATTAAGTGTTTTTTTGTTTGTTCAAAATGACTGTAGAATGTCTGCATGTTAGTAAGTCCTTCAACCTTCAAGTCTATGTACTAGCGTTAGGACTGTTTGACTCCAAGACTACTTCACTGTTGCCATGGATATCCAACTACAGTACAACCAACCTATGTACTTCATCAAGGTGAAAAACCTTAATCATGTATGCGTTACCGGTATAAAGTTATTTGCTTTCCTCAATATTTGCTTTTTATCATGCTTATTTTGTCATCAATTATAATCTTTTCCCATAGTTATTAAAACTCTCTCCAGACGTGAAGTTGTCGACTTTCAAAATGGCATCGGCTGCTTCCTGTATCATGCTGTACATGTATAAATTACATACAGTACAGTGCAGTGTATAGTAGCCTAACATGTTAATATTTGAGTAACGGACGTTTACGTGTTAAGATACATGATTATGTATGTCAGCCTTTTTCCCGATGAATACAGACAGTATATATATCGCCACAGTTTCGAGATCAGAGAGCTTACAGCCCTCTCTGAAAGGATTTTATTCCAGTTGATTAACAATTTTCATTTCACTTTCCTTTCATGCTACATTTTACATTGCTGTCTTCTTTGTAAAACAAAAAAGACTTCGGTAAGTCTAAGATTTTCTTTTCTTGAAATACTTTTTGTATGTGCTTTTGTCTGGGAACATCTGTACATATAACAGATGTTTCAATGTTGATGGATGGGTCTGTACATATTAAATGCACTACTATTTATACGGCACTGGTTGCATTGATTCAGTACTGGTCTGGTCTTTGTAGGTGGGCGTTCTCTGCACTTTACCAACCACTTTCACCTGGTGGTGGTCCACACCCCGCATTGACTATCTTCTTTTCTGTCAAATATTATGATATACATGTATATTTATTAACCCTTGGTCCCTTATTAAAAGAAACTATATCTACAGAATCATGCACTAACTTTGGTCAGATGACCATGAGACAATAATCTTGTCAGTGACACAAGTTTCTTATTTGAAACTTTTAGAAAGATCACACAAAGCATGATCAATTGATAGTTGCTTTCTCATTCTCCCATTATTTGCTTTGAAATCTTTTTATTTAAAAGATGCTGAGTACATACAGTAGCGAGGCAAACTTTGATTGTGTGATTGTCTTTGATAGAACAAAAGTTTACATAGACACTGTAGTGTATATGTAGACACAGTGAACTTCAAAAGGGAAACTTGTTTGACAGCTGAGGATAGAAAGTCGCCTGGTAATCAGTTTTGCAATTCTTGCTAATCAGCAAATGTTTATAGACAAAAGGTTTATGAAGCTGTATTTACTGACATATGATTGGTCGATTTTAAGATTTAAATGTCTTTCTATGAAAACGAAAGTTATAGAATGTTGTATTGTCAGGTTTTTTGTTTTGTTTAAATAGAGAAATTCCTGTAAAATCTAGGTAATAGTTTTTAAACCATTCTTAAAATGTTTTAACTGAGAAATATAATAAGTGATGATGATTGCAAAACATTAGTGCATGAGAAACAAATTTAGTAAAATTAAGCAGTTTGCTGCCAAAAAATCACTACTCTGCAACTTTGATATCATAGGTTGCCCGCTATTCATGGAAGTCTAAAGAATATGAAATGTGAAGTTTCATTTTCTATAATGACATGCTCACTTGGCAATATCGATCATGAAAGTTTCAAATTCTTCAAAGCTTGACTGACTGCAGGATGCTGCGAACCCCTTAGCATTCCACTTTTGACAATTTGCCTTTTAAAAGTGGTTGTTTCATTTGTGCTGTTTAAGCACTTTGTCAATTCATCAATTTTCTATTTAAAATATTTAACCGAAAGATATTCTTTTGAAATTTAGATCTTGTTAGCTCAGTGTTGCTTTGGCTTAAAGGAAAATGTGGTGGGGTTCATACAAAAAATAGAGGAGTGGCTAGCTGCTGTCCGATTCTAGCAAATAGTAGATAGAGGAGTGGCTAGCAGCTGTCCAGTTCTACCAAATAGTAGATAGAGGAGTGGCTGGCAGCTGTCCGGTTCTAGCAAATAGTAGATAGAGGAGTGGCAAGCAGCTGTCCGGTTCTAGCAAATAGTAGATAGAGGAGTGGCTAGCAGCTGTCCGGCTCTACCAAATAGTAGATAGAGGAGTGGCTAGCAGCTGTCCGGTTCTACCAAATAGTAGATAGAGGAGTGGCAAGCAGCTGTCCGGTTCTAGCAAATAGTAGATAGAGGAGTGGCTAGCAGCTGTCCGGTTCTACCAAATAGTAGATAGAGGAGTGGCTAGCAGCTGTCCGGTTCTACCAAACAGTAGATAGAGGAGTGGCTAGCAGCTGTCCGGTTCTAGCAAACAGTAGATAGAGGAGTGGCTAGCAGCTGTCCGGTTCTACCAAATAGTAGATAGACGAGTGGCTAGCAGCGGTTCGGTTCTACTAAATAGTAGATAGAGGAGTGGCTAGCAGCTGTCCTGTTCTACCAAATAGTAGATCTTGGCTAGCTGCTGTCTGGTTCTAGCACTCAGCACAGTTGGATATGAAATAAATGATGAAGGCTTATTGCTATTTAGTTAAAAAATGTACAGAAGTTGACTCTTGAAAGTGAAATTAGTTTTAATATTTAAGACTGTTTTGCAAGGCTGTTGCTATATAGATCTTGTCCTGTTCTGTGACTTTCTGTTGTCTTTTTCTTATGTTCCAAAATTCTATTTTAAAAAAGGAAAACCAAAAGAACATAATTTTTAACATTAAGCCATGTATTGCTGTGGTCATGTAGTCTGTTATTAACAAAAATTCTCTCAACTAAAACTTGAACAACATATATTCTAAACAACACAGTGTGTATTAAACTTGCACAAATCAACTAACTGACATTCCTCTGTTGTTCTGAACTATTTTGCATGAAGGAGGTGATGAATATTCATGACTTACAGCATTCTTTACTTACACCACTTTTACACTTTATTACTGTATATTCTGATGCACTGTTTTGCATAATTAATGTAAATCTGATGAAAACAATTGATCACCATACTGACCAGATGTATACTTGTCTTCATCATTTATTGATCAAATATTCATGAGGTATAATTATGTATAATTGAGCTATGAATATCCATTTTTTTGTTATTCATCATTTTGTCTCACTGATCACCCAATTACTTAAATGTTATGGTGTCCTGATTGTCAAGATGGGCAAGTTATCAATTATTCCCCATTTGATGTTTAATAGGAAAGTTTAAATGTCCTCTCTTCCCTAATAAACATAAGAATAGCTAAGAAATCCCCTCACTTTTGCAAGCTTTAAATTTAAACTGGTTTGCTGAATACATAATTTACACAGAGACTGCAATAAATGGTAATTATAATTGATCTGCACTACTTGGCCCAATTCAACCCTGTCACAATATACAATCTAGTTTTGTTTAGATCACTGCTCCTAAAAACTTGGATGATTAGTAACTAATTAATCCAGTAATGATAAGTTTGTGATTTAATACAAAATGTTAATTTTAGTTAGTTTTCCTTTGTTTGCTACCTTCCCAATTCATATTTTACCTATGATATCATAAATTATCTTGATGTGAGTGTGTTGGACTTGGCATCACAAGTTAATATGTTTTCATGTGCTTCTAGATCCTATCTGGTGCTGTAGTTGTATCTGTAGTTGTAAATGGTGACCATTTGAAGGCCAATATAGCTTTAAGGCTAAGCTGTCTCTCTCTTAGATATATACTTATTTACGACATTGAGCAAAACATTTCATGAGCTCTTGAGAATCTGAAGCGATTAGATGTATTGATGTGTTTCACCTGCAACTTGCAGTATATGCACAGATACATGTAGTGGTGGTACAAGCTGTAAATACAATGATGATGATGTGTGACTGTGAGGGATGTACATGCAGTACAGTATAGAGCTCTATCACATCTCTATGTTAGTGAAAAGTTGTTCGTAATTCAACTTTCAAATCAGCCTCAGTCGATCCTGTCAACTTGGGAGCATTAATTAATAAATTCCTTTAGGTTATTGTTCAAGTAAAATGACTCACAGTTGTTGCTTATGACAAAAAGAATATCCAGTAACAAATATTCTAATTTTTTGGCACATGAGTGATTGCCAATTGTTCATTGACATTAGACTGTAGACATAATGATGCTTGCTTTTATCTTGATGGGAACTTGATAGTTGTACTTGGCAATCACCTGCTTGACACTTTATGTAGATAACTTAGATGTTTATGTCCAAAGGTGTTTAATATGGCGTTCCAGTCTTTTCTGCATGTAAACAAGCAGGCCTATGTAAACAAAGAAATTTCTATTTGTTTATATCTAGACTCAAAGTGGGACTATATGGTTGAATTTGTTTCTCATGGATCAGAAACATTAACAAAGGATTGACTGTAAAAATGGTTTCCTCAGGATTCAGGACATCATGTCCAGAATGTTAAAGGGGTGACTTGAGGCATAATGTCTTTGAACATATATATTCTAGTTCAAGAAAAAAGAAAAATTTGAGCACTAATTAGTTATGTTTCTATAGCTTCAGCATTTAGGATAAAATATGCTTAAAGTCTGGACTGATCCTTTAAGGCTTGAAAGATGAATGTCAGTTACTCAGTGCAGGCCTTAATGTGAAATGTTGATCCATGATTTTACAAGCTCTAATAACTCAACTCAAACATGTTCTTGTAACTTCTGAAGAGGAGAGTATCTTAGTATGACATTGAATATTACCACTTGGCCCTTGACAAGTTTGTTATGGATTATAAACATGTCATTTGAGGCCATATTTAGTGTTACAGTCTTCCAAATGAGTTTTGTGTTGCATCTTGAGAACAATAATATAGTGTAATACTGTCTGCTAGACTTAGTATTCCAGTCACTCTAGTTGATGACCTGCACAAGTTTGTTTTAAAGGGTAATTTCCCCCCCCCCCCATTTTTTTTTTTACAGAAATCTAACCTGTACGGAGACAGCGTATTTTAATGGTGTTGGCTATGTCAAAATTCATTTTGTTGCCACAAGTCATCCTTTGATTAAATTTATATCAGTAATTTCAGTCTAAATCAAAAGCTTTTGTTTTTCAAACTTGTTGAAAAACTTATAGAATATAAAATCCACTGCATATTACCTCAGACTCACTTATTGTTGAAACCCTGACATAAATTTGTGATAGAAAACAAACTACTGTCAGTAATTTTTCTGTTACTTATGTGAAGTTATTATTACCAGAACCATTCCTTGCGGGCCAGGTGAGTGAATTTTGAAAGTTTCTACGATATTCTGTTAGCAAGGGGGAGTGTAATTGTTAAAGTCAAGAGCCTCTCTGGTTAATGTCCCATGATGCCATGCACTAGGCAAGGAGCTCACTGATTGGGACTTCACTGACTCTATCATAGTAGGGCAATGCATATAACTGTTACTGTCATATTCTCTATGAACCAACCATTGCTCAGATGGATATCTCTCCCACAGGGCTAATAAATGGTGTCCAAGTCCAGTGCTACCCTAGCAATTAGTATGAATGCAGAGAGATTACTGTTCTTTTGTGTGGTTTATATCGTTAAAATGTCAGTTAACAACAGTTATTTCTTTAGAATGTAAAGTACAAAGAGATCTTTCTATTGCAGTGTTCTGCAAGGAGGTGGAAAGGGATTTACTTACACAATAAAGAGGACTGTATACAACCTTATGGTTTTTTTTACCTCACTGATTCCACAATGCCATAACGACATACATAACTAGCTTAAATCTATTATTCAAATCTTACTTCAAATGGTGGCATAAAAGTCGGAAAATTTACAACTTTCAACTTTGTTTTTCTTGAAGATATTTTCTGTTGGGATCCAAATAAAACTTGCCCATAATATGAATATTTTAAAACTATGAACGTCATTGGCCAATAAGTAATACAAAACCATGCTTGATTTGTGTAGATTGTCGGCAGTTGTACCAGGGAGCTGTTAGAGTCCAGCTCGCTGGTTGTACCAAGTTACCAACTCGACGTTTTGAATCTATTTTTAGCAACGGCTCATAACTAAACCTGCATCTCTGATTGGTTGAAAATGGGGGAACTGTATGCGATTAATATTAAATGAGTAATTTGTCGGAGGACACTTTTCTCATTATCTGCAAATGTCCTTAATTACAGTACTCACCAATTAACGCTTTTGGCAGGGAAATAACTTAGCTAATATCTTAGTTTGCTGTTTTGTGATTGATATGTAAAAAACTCGATGGACTTGTCATAAAAGTAAATACTGGGTTAAGTATGATCTTGTAGATTATACCCCTTAATGGTCATCAGAATCGACACATTTTACAGTTATCAGCTAAAAATTGCTAGAAGCTTCCAAAAATAACTTAAGCAGTCTCTGATGTTCAAAATTATTCCCAGCCATTGAGGAGGAGGAGGAGGAGGAGGAGGAGGAGAAGGAGGAGGAGTAAAATAGACAAATATCTTGGTGTAGAGAGTAATAACTCTGTCAGTGGCAGTAAAATGATTGTTAAAATGTTTTTATCTTGGGTGACCAGTATTTGACTTTCTAGCATATATGTGAGGACAATAGTAAAAAATAGTAGACAATAGAGGACAATAGTGAGGACAATAGTGAAGACAATAGTAGACAATAGTATACAATAGACAACAATAAATAATAGACAATAGTAGACACTATAGGACAATGGTGAGGACAATAGTAGACAAAAGTAGACAATAGATGACAAAGTGAAGACAATAGTAGTTAGTAGACAATAGTATACAATAGAGGACAATAATGTGGACAATAGTAGACACTATAGGACAATAGTGAGGACAATAGTAGACAATACCAGACAATAGTAGACAAAAGAGGATAATAGTTGACAATAGAGGACAATAGAGGACAATAGTGGACAATAGTAGGACAATAGTAATGACCATTAATCTCTGTATAGCAGTAGTTACAAGCAGTCCTCTAGTTGATAGTGTAGTCTATATTTTATTATTTACAGGCAGCCTATAGTTGACATGTGATACCAACAACTACAGTACATACAGTAGCTCCCTGCTGTAAAGCCATATGGGCCCTTCAACCTCACTATCAGCCTTGAACTACTTCTTCCCTGGCTGTGGTTTGCCAAACCAAGTCAATGTTGACTTTATAAAATGCCTGGTACATATTACCATGTTGTAGAAACTTCATTGGAAAATGCAACCTTCAAGGTTGTATACTAGACCTTCATAAAATGTTGAATTAATAGTGTACTATATGAGGATCTAATGCATAAGAGGAATGATATTGCATAGGGCAGACATAATGTACAAAACATAGTAAACACTTATAATCTTAGAGACAAATATCTTGAGCTGTTAGTTGAATCTCCCATCTCAGTGCTTGTCCCTAACTTAATATGGAGATTTAAATGTAACAATGTTATGGCTAAACCCTCCCTCTCTCTAGGAAATAGCTACAGCCAGGTTATCTGTGATGTAATGATGACAAAAATTCTTCAAACTGTAAATACAATATATAGTGTTCTTAACAATTAATGCTTGAAACCTGATAAATTGAATGTGTGCTTAAATTCTAATCAGTCAATGTTAGAATGCTGTATTGAGTATTTCTTTAAACTTTAACAACTGATTCATAGAAACATTATTTTCCTTCTACTGTATCAGGCATATGATATAGAAGTCTTCCAGTGGGTGATCTGTACTCTACAGTATCAGGCATATGATATAGAAGTCTTCCAGTGGGTGATCTATCCTCTACTGTGTCAGGCATTTCATCTAAAACATTTATTACCAACTTAAAATCTGTTGGTTGATCAAGCTTGAATGTCTATCATCTACTATTAGTCATCTAAAGGCTAAATTGACCCTCATGAAGTATTCAAAGGCCTGTGAATAATTAGTACCAGCAGGATAAATGATCAAGTTGTACTATTTTTGAGTGCAAAAACCTGAAAACTGCTCTAATTTCAAGATTCCATAGATGATTTACAGGGTGGCCTGTCACTTTTCCCTGCATTCCTCTTTATATGTTGTCAATGTTGCAGTTCTAAGATAAAGCATGAGTCTAGGCATAATTTTAGTTTTGATATGGCATTGCTCGCCCCCCCCCCCAATAAAAATAAAAAAAACAAACAAAACAAAAGTAGCAATTTTACCATATACTCCAGTTTTCAAGCTTTTCACCTTTGGTATCTAGAGTTTGATTAAAAGTAATTGATAACTCCCATCGCAAATTTTCAAGTTTTGCAAATGATACATTGTTTTCTTTTGTCCCTTTTGTGCGATACCTTTACTGTGTAGCTAATGTCTTGTTAACATGTTAACATGTTTGAGAGTTACACAAGGGATGCCAGCTGATACCAAAATGGCGGTCAACTTTCACTCTTTGTAGTCAGAATGCTCCAGTACTCAGGATAAGACTGGTCATGATCTCCATTCAAAGGGGAAGGATGGTCAATATTGTAGTTTGATTGTTTGGTGGAGGGTGGAGGGTGGAGGGTGGAGGGTGGAGGGTGGAGGGTGGAGGGTGGAGGGAGGAGGATGGAGGTGGAGGTGGGGGGGGGAGGTGGGGAGTTACATGTGACCTGAGATCTCTGGTTGCTTTCCCTTCATTGTCACTTCTACATAAACACAGACTGATGTGAATGTTAAGGAGAATTGCTATCCTACTTTTATTAGCTATTAATCGATCCATAACCGTCATTGTTAATCTCTGTGCAGTATAATCAATGTCTGTGAGGCAGCTCTACCTGCTGGGAGTGGGCAGCCCCCTGAGTAGTTTTCTAAACATACTGTATCATACAGACTTAAAGGTAAAATGTTTGTTATTAATGTCACTGATGAAATTCCAATGTTCACATTTATTGGTCTGGATTGGAATGCATACTGTGGTTGAAAGCTCTATTACCCTGTCAAAGTATTGTATTAGGGACTATATTTATAATGCTTCACATATCTGCATTTTAAGTTATCATAACGTCTGCCTACAGTGTAGATATGTGGCATAAACTCTTATTTGGAAATATTTATCTGTTTTTAGTGTACACTATGTATTTGCGTCTGGATGTTTGAGTTCTATGTTGAATGAAGGTTGATATTTTGTCGTCAATTCCATTTGGTGCATTAACAGTCTGATAACCGTGTACTTTGAATATGCAGTAGCTCAAGCTTCGCTATCCATAATTCACTTCAAATGAATTAAGGTTGACAAGTTAAAAGTTTTGAAAATTTGCAGTTCTGCATTTTAGAAGTGGTTCATAGACCACAGAAAGTATAAATTGGTATAATTAAGGCTATCATTAATTGATGAAATATGTTAATCAGTTGTTACTTAACAGGTGAAATTCCTGTTACTTCAAAGTTGGTGACCAACTGGGAAGGTTGTCTAAAAGTTGATCATTTGCAAGAGCAGTAGGTTTGTTAAAAGCTTTCGATAGTCTAACTTGCAAAATTTGCTACAAAAGTTACCAAAAAAACGAAAGGAAAAGAAAACAAGTACAAATTTATGACAAAAACGAAAGCTGCATTAATTAACCCATTTGCAAACTTATGGTTTTGTAAAGTCTAAATGAAGTTCAACCACCCTCAACATATACATAAACAAATAAGAAAATAAAATAAAACTCTTTACACTTATAACAAATTTATGCTTTGTTATAGTTCTTTTCTGTATTGTTTGTGTGTGGTGACACCTTGTCACCACTGTACAGTGAGGTAGGACTGCATGCTGATGGTCAAACCAGGTCATTATTGAGAAGTAGTGTTTACTTTAACAGATCAGTTGGTAGATGTTTGGATTAGTCACCAGTTGCAAACAATCACTGTCTGCTTGCTCTGCTACCATAATAGCATTAACTGGTATTTGTTAAACCCATAGTGTTTTACTATTTACAGTAGTAGGTAGTATAGCTGTTATAGACTAGTATATTGTTAAAACCTTGAGCAGTGACTTTTGTCTACTGATTTGGCGCTATATGTCTCATTTATTATATTATTGTTATTGTTAAACCCACAGTATTTTACTGTTAAAAACGGTCTACAGTATTTAACTGTATCATTTATAGTTTTTATCTCCTAACATGAACTGTTATTTGTTGAACCTACAGTATTTTACTGTGTAGTACAGCTGTTATACTGTAGACTATTGTTAAACGGTCTACAGTATTTTACTGTTACAATTTATAGTTACTATATCCTAACAAGTAACATGAACTGTTATTTGTTGAACCTACAGTATTTTACTGTGGAGTAAAGCTGTTATAGACTAGTATTTTGTTAAACGGTCTACAGTATTTTACTGAGTAATTTATAGCTAATATACCTTAACATGACTGGTATTTGTTAAACCTACAGTATTTTACTGTGTAATCTATGGCTGTTATCCTAACATATATTGTTAAACCTACTGTATTTTACTTTGTAATTTATAGTTATGATATCCTAACATGAACTGTTATTTGTTAAACCCATAGTATTTTACTGTGTAGTATAGCTAGACTAGTAGCCTATATTGTTAAACCTACAGTATTTTACTGAGTAATTTAGAGCTAATAAACCTTAACATGACTGGTATTTGTTAAACCTACAGTATTTTACTGTGTAATCTACAGCTATTATACCCTAACAAGAACTGGTATTTTTTTAAACCTACAGTATTTAACTGTGTCATCTATAGCTGTTAACATGAACTGTTATTTGTTAACCCACTGTATTTTACTGTAAGCTTTTATATCCTCTAACAATAGCCAGCCCTTTCATGAACTCAGTGGGTATAATGTACTATAGCATACTGTGTGTAGAATCTGTTTGCTCTGAGCAGGGAGCTGCTACTCTAACTCTGACCTTTCTCTACCACTGCCCTGTGAGGAATGTCACTTTGGGTTTTGAAGTGATCATAACCACTCACCCCATGGAGGCCACTTTTACATAGATGTCAATGGTGTATAGCTTACTAGCCCAGCTGTCTTTACTGTACTACTGTAGGGAACAGTGTCAATGTTACAATCAACTCTGGAATGCAAGCTCTTGTCATTTACTACCACTACTAACACACATGTAGGTCATTACCTGTTTCACAAATGGTAAGGTCCATACAAACTGCAGGTTGCATGCATAGGTCTACATATATCTCTTGGGCCTGGAATGTTTACATAGTGGGAGAATCCATCCATGTCAACCTTGTTAAGAACAGACCAGATGATTGTTGTCAGAGGCAAATTTTAAATTTATGTTCTGTTCCAAGGTAGGACTTGTGAATTCCAATGAAAGAAGATGATAGTGAACTTGACCACCTTCAAGTGGATCAGTATAATACTTGTATGTGATATCAGATTGGCTCTATTTATATTAAGTATATAATGAAGAATTGCCACACATTGCTGAACAATTTGAAACAAGTTCTGTAGCATCCTTCTCATGTAAAATTTGGAACAGCATTCCTTTATTCAAAGGTCTGGCTTGATTTTCCTGCATTATTGTAACGTTTGTACATGTTTCTAATGTTTGTACATGTTTCCAATGTTTGTACTGTACATGTTTGTACATGTTTCTAATGTTTGTATTGTTTGTACATGTTTCTAAAGTTTGTACATGTTTGTACATGTTTCTAAAGTTTGTACATGTTTGTACATGTTTCTAATTAATGAAATGTTACAAGTTATGGTCTGATCATGATTAGGACAGATACTACTAAAGGTATGAAAAGAAAAAGACTTATAATGATGTTACCAATATTACCCAGGCTGAGACATGTCTATGTTCCATGGACCATTGCACAACATGTCACACCACATCTATCCCATATATCTTCCATTCTATATTCAAATTAATGGCTTGGAATAAATAAATTGTTTTTCCTTTGTAAAAACGAGACTTGTATGAGGCACAAGAGTTAGTCACTACTATAGATTGGTTGTTAACAGTGGAAATACCAGAATCACAGCATGAGCAATTTGGAAGTTGAGAGTAGAGGTTTGACCCCAAAGGTCAAAAGTCAGATAATATTGTTCATATGTGACTGTGTGTGTTTGGGATATCAGCAATGTTGAATGATAGATGATAGTACAGTAAGAGCGGGGTCCGCTAGACCGAAGTTCCGCTAGGTCGAAGGTCCGCTAGATCGAATAAATAGGGTCCGCTAGACCGAAGGTCCGCTAGATCGAAGGTCCGCTAGATCGAACATATAGGGTCCGCTAGACCGAAGATCCGCTAGATCGAAGGTCCGCTAGGTCGAGGGTCCGCTAGATCGAATATATAGGGTCCGCTAGACCGAAGGTCCGCTAGACCGAAGGTCCGCTAGACCGAAGGTCCGCTAGACCGAAGGTCCGCTAGATCGAAGGTCCGCTAGACCGAAGGTCTGCTAGATCGAAGGTCCGCTAGACCGAAAGGTCCGCTAGAAAGGCTATGTGGGGTGCCTTTACCGCTGTATAAAAAAAGAGTGCGCCCCCATTACGCCCAAATCCATTTTTCGCCCATAACTCGAGAATGCGACATGCTAGTAAGATAGTGTGTTTTGCATGTTACTCAGCATTAAATTCTGAGTCGGACTGTGCCAAGCGTACGGGCGCACAACATGGCGCACATTCTCCACCATGGGGATGCACCCTTATTGCCGCTGGCGCCCAAGCCCTAATAGTAATGAAATATTTTTCCCATAGGTTTTCGGCTACGGGGAGTCGAATGGTGGGATCTTTAGGCCGATCAAAGCAATCCCTGAAAATATAGGGGCGATTTAATCACTGGGGGCGCTATAGGGCGCCACACAGACGAGATTTCGAAAAACCGACTACGCCACCGTACTTGGGAGTAAATCCCGCCTCGGATGGTGACTCTGGCCCGTAGGGAGTGGCCCGATATTGGCCCGCAATAAGGGCCCGCAACATGTGCCCCCCATTTAAATACGCATAGGGGCGCCAATTAATTCACAATGGGCGCCATTTTTAGACATGCGCCATTTTGTTCCGGGTTGGGTCAGGTGATAGCCCCACCCCGGGTCACGCCCCCCACCCGATTGGGACCGCCCAAAAGTCGGTCTCAAAGAAGTTAGTCGGTCTCAAAATG
>JAIPMN010001274.1:6392-30803 GCA_020650975.1 Apostichopus californicus | reverse complement strand
ATATATATGTATACATACATACATACCTCGTCAAGATTGTGTGATCATTTACTACAGTATAGTACAAAGAAGAAACGTGGTTGTTTAGACCGTCAAACACCAATGCATAATGGGGTTTTAAGCACAAATCAGCACTGTTACAGTTTACTGCAAATACTAATTTGAGTAACATTTTACATCTTGACCGCTAAAAAATAATTATGAAAGATCATATAGAAATATGCAGATGAGAAGGGACCGTAGTCGAACTCGGAACCATTGGCCTGTATGGCTTTGGCTGAACTAGGAATAGGGGGCGGCAAACGAAAATATCCTCTTCTACCGACTCCCAGAAGCCCCCAAAAGCGCGTTTGTTTCATTGAAGAATGTTTGTATGCACTGCATATGTACGCTCTATACTTAACGCTAGGCGCGATGGTAAACCACGATCTTTAGGAAGCAGAGTCAGGATTCCGTTTAATGATGGCGTACCAACAGAATACCTACGACTATTACTCTCAATATCCTACAACACAGGCTTCGTCGTATTCTTCGTATAGCGACCCATCGCAGAGTTATCCATCCGAAAATGCTTACTCTACGACCAGCAGCGTGCAAGGCGTTGCGTCATATCAAGGGTACGCAGGAACCGATACCAGTACTAGTACGGACTATGCGAGTACCAGTAGCGCGAATCAAGGATCATATCCATATCAGTCGTATTCAGATGCCTCCTCGTATGATTATTCCAATGTTGCAGGACAATCTAATTACAGTGACACTCAGACATCTGCCCCTGGAGTAACATATGGGTCTTATTCAGATTATTCACAGTCAAACACTTCAAGTTCCAGTGTAGCTCAGCCTACTGGCAGTCAGAGTCAATATTACACACCGTCGCAGAACCAGTCCCAAGGACAGTATTATGCAGGATACACGAGCACGACTACAACCACCACCACAACAGAAACTAACCAACCTTCCAATGTGGCACAGTATACGCAGTACGTACCCAATGATAGTGGAGGCTATGAAAATATCAATAATCCCCCAGATCAAACTTCTTACAGCTATTACAAGGCTAATGAAACTAATAATGCAGGGCCTAACTTTAATTCTCATCTACAGACACAGGATTGGAGTAAGCCTAATCAGGGACAGGGAACAAGTCTGGCTCAGAGCTCAGCATATAGTAATGCAGCTCCTCAAAATACGTATGTGTCCACCCAACCGCAAGCGAATGCTGAGCATCAGCAAATAGATCAAGGTTATTACTATAACTACAACCAAACTTCAACCAGTGGAGATGGATATAATCAGGGAGCAGCTCAAATTTCATCACAAAGTGATGCATACAAGCCAACTCAAACGCAGGATTATGGAAGCCAAAGCAAATATGGTTCTAGGCCAGGTGATGGTTTTACTCAACCAAATAGATCTGCAAATGTTAATCAGGCATATCAAGCACCTTCACACACTGATTGGAACACTGGAAACATTGCAAGCAACCAACCTACAGTGAGTCAATTTTCAGGTCAATCTGGCTCTAGCTGGAACTCTAAGAACAATCGAAGTAACTCTGCAGGGAGTCGGTTTGTTAGTCAGTACAGCCAGAAAGGTAGCGAAAATAGAAACCAGTTTGGTCAAAGGTCACAAAACACAGCTGGTTCTGCAAACAGCAAGTTTTCTGCAAAAGGAGGATATTTGTCAGGAATACAATCAACAGAGACTAGAACAGTTCCTGAGGGTAGTAGACAACAAATGGACTTTGGAGATAAAAGAGAACCGTGGCATGCCCAAGAAAATCAGCAAAGAGGGAACGGTAGTAAATTGTCTAACTTACGCCCCATCATGCCATCTTCATATCCTTCTGGGACCAATTCAAAAGCGCAACCTGTGAAAAATACTAGACCAGAGCAGACCCATCTGAAACAAAAGTCTTTCAATTCTAGTACAGGCAATCAAACCAATAAAGTGGGTAAAGGAGACATTGGTTCTGACAACAAAAATCCTAGAACACAAAACTATTCTAGTCAAAGCACGGGAAACATTCGAAAGAACTTGCCTCAAAAGTTAAACAATACCCAGATAGGACAAGGTGTGAAGCAGGTCAGTGCTGGACAAGACAAAATGGGTCCTAAAGGACCAGGGCCATCATCACCTAGGGGATTAGGACCAATATCCTCTGCAAGATCAGGTCATAGGTCAAAGAGAGGCCATGATCAATCACAACCTATGCAGCATGATAAAGTGACACCTTGTGGGCCAGGTCCATTTTCACCCAGATTTCCAGCAGCTATGCCACCAAGAGGACCACCGCACATGCAGCAAAGAGGCAATAATTGGATGCCACCAAGAGGACCAGACCATATGATGCTAACAGGTCCTGGCGCCAGGCAAGCAGGGCCACTTAATATGGCACCTCGAGGCCCACCTGTAAGACCACACAGGGGGCCTGTTCCAATGCCACCTAGAGTACCACTTTCTATGCCTCCAAGAGGCCCTGGTGGCATGCATTCCCCTAAGGTAGGGCCTCCACCACGCAAAAGACAGCATTCTATGGAGGGAGGTGGGAAATTTGACAAATGGTCACGGAGAGACCCTAACCCATTACCAATGCAAATGGGTAGACCAGGTAGACCTCCATTTGGACCGATGGGACCTCATGAAAATAGGTTTCGCTTTAGGACACCAAATGAAGGTGAGATGTTTGGCCCACGTTTCAGAGGCCATCCGAATGAATCGTTTCCTGGTGGACCGAGAGGTTTACGACCAAGGATGCCCTTTAGGAACAGACCTCCTGTGCCATGGGGTAGAGCACCACCAGGATTCCCTCCCAGACCGAGAGGCCCACACTGGCAAGATATCCCCGATCTAGGACCGCAAAGCCCTCCACCGATGCTAGGGCACCCAAGGAAAAGACGCAGAAGCTCTGGCTCTCCGCACAGAGGAGGAGAACCAATGCCTCTGATGGCTGTCAGGCCTACCAATGTCCCAAGAGATGGACCTACCCTCTTTGATCCAAGAGTACACCAGTCACAACCTTTCCACCCAGAATCCTTCAGAGACCTACAGCCACCAAAGCTTCCAAATAAATTGACCATCCCACAATTTATGGGTACCAAAGCAGGAACGTTTGGAAAGTATTTGACTGAGATAAAAAGGAAGGTAATAATCTCTCAAATTTTAATTAGACCATCATGTAATTCAAGATTTTACTTTGCCTGTGCTAGAGTTATAATTGATGTTTGTGTTTGAATACCACCTTAACAGTGCTCAGCATAGTTAGTTGATTTTATTCTATTACAGCCTAAAATCTGATAAGCAATGTAGATCATTAGCATGACTAGTCTGAAAGTAAAGTTTAGAAATGTTCAAATTTGTTCCTTCTATGTACACATACTTAATAGCAATTTGAGAAATTAGATCTGTGTGTTGAAATCCTACAGGCAAATCTTGTCCATTTGTCAAATACTCTGTAGTTAACATTCATTTTAAAACAAAAGTGAGGTTAGAGCTGTCTTAGTCTGATTAATTGCAATCTCATTATTAATTATTTGTCAATTATTGTTCACTTGGTAAAAGAAAGAGCAAACAGAATGTCTTTTAAAAGATGATCACTTGCAATTTTACTTTCAGCACTATTTGGTAAGATTGCCCAAAAATGAAAGGGATTCTTCAAGTATCAAGTCTACTTCCGAATTAATAGAGAGTTAAGTCCGTAAATAGTACAATAGAAGCCTGAGTAGGTCTGTCTTTGGAGTTTGTGGACCTCACTTGCTATGAAATGCTTTACCAGAACATTTAGAAAGCAGAACATCAAGGAGTCTAAAAGATATAAATATATTTCAAAAACTTGTTGCGTATATCCCTTGTAGAGATTTTTGCAGAGTCTCAATTCACAAATTACATCATGACTTTTGAACTTACTTTTAAAAGAAATATTTATGTTCTGTCAGTTGGAAATTGAACAACGTAGATCTCAAGCCAAGATAGATGCCAAGAAGAGTCAAGACGTCAAGTTCTTGTGCGATGTCTGTCAAGTCGGATTCACGACCAAGGAGGAAGACTCAGAACATAGAAATCAGCACAAACAGGTATGTGGACATTTGTCATTTAATTACAATGAAGAGGGGGGGGGGAGATCTGATATATGTTGATTGTAGATGCAGATGACTTGTAGAGGAGTAATTAGGTGGGAAACAGCTATGTAAGCAAAAATATGATTGATGGAAGCTTTATTCACATTTGACAAGAGCAACCACCAAATATTAATACGTATAGTTAGTAAAAGTATGCTACTAAGAAAGTTTCGTCAATTCAGTTTTAGCTACTGATCACAAAGCACTTATTCAGGAAGGTCACTTCTGTGGCATCATTACCAAGGCCAGCTAATCGTAATGGCCCAGCACAAACTTGAGTCAACTCAACCCCTTGGTGGCTAGTCATTATTAAAACAAATTTCCAGGACTGGAATTGTAGCATCAATTTTAGATGATATTTCATTAAATGTTATCACTCTGACAAATGAATTTTGCTTTGATGATAGTGTGATGTGGAAGGTTGCAGATTCGAAGGAATTTCTAAGGTATTAGAGATCCACAAACAGCAGGCCCACCAGCCCAACATTCCAGCTGTCAAGTGGTCAAGAGACACAGATGATGTCAAAGCCTGGCTAGAGGAACGAAAAAGGTAAACAGATTATTTGTGCTTGGAAACGATTTAAAATGCAGAAAGTGTTGGAAACTTAGAAGATAAGCTTATAGGTGATTGCTTAGTAGTAGTAGTAGTAAGTTGAGTCTAGTCTATCCGACATGCTCAGTGATTAACCTCCGCCACGTATCACGATCTTGTGCAAGGTTTATTACTTCCTCGAAATTGTTAATGTTAACGTCCTTAAATTGCGACTTATTTTTTCCAAGCAAGGTAGTCACGGGCCTTCCTACTGGTTTAGCATATGTCTCAATGCTTCTCTTAAAGCAACCTTTGCTGTAGCGTCCTCCTGGAGTCTTGCTACATGACCGAAAAATCCCAATCTTCTATGTGCGACTATCGATGACCAAGGGGTTTGGTTGGTTTCGTTGTAGAGCTTGTCGTTTGCTTGATACTGTATATATCTTTAAGAGGCAAATATCAGTTTATGTTCTCATCTGCAAGTGAAGGAGTAGTTGATTAGATTGAGAGGGGCTGAGAATGACAAAGACAGGTGGAATCAGGGTCAGGTTTAAAGTCTTTGGTTATTAAGCTCAGACATGATACAGATCACAATCTGACTTGAATCACTATGTAAATAAAATTGGTTCTTCTGCGTAAGGTGTAACCGTTTTACCGTTACTTATATAGTAAATTTCCAAAACAATTTGTTTCCAAGGCAGCTGGTTGAAAATTGTGACATTTGTGATTCTGATGTTACCTCAAAGCATTTGCTTTTGTAGTATGTGAGTGCACACTAGAGCATTGATTTCTATGTCGCAAGAGGTTTTTGGGGGGCCCGTGTTATGACAACAACTTTCAGTGCAAATCCAATTATATGACAAGAAGGCCAGGTGAAAAGTACATCTGCCAGGCTTGTCATGTATCCGTCTCTCAGTTGTGTTATTAATCTTGTAAAGTATAAAGAGACTTGGGGTGAGATGCAACTGTTGTGACAAACAGATTCAGAGCGTGGTGGCCAATTGGCTAAGGCCTCGTCGGACTCGTGATCCAAGGATTGCTGGTTCGATTCCTGCCTAGTTCATTACGTTGTGTCCTTGGGCAAGATGCTTTATCTCAATTGCCTCTCTGCGCCCAGGGGTTAAATTGGTACCTGTGAGGTAACTTGTCATTGAGCGCAGAATATATCTGCAGCCGCCTGGCGGGATTGTCTCTGGGACAGGTTATCATTGACCAGGGGTAATATAACGTCTGTGAAGTGCATTGAGACCTATCGCTGGTATAAAGCGCTATTTAAATAAATCAAATATTATTATGATTATTATTATTATTCAGCAACCTATCAGTAAATTTTTGCGATGTTGTTGATGTACATGGTGGGCAGATGGTATGCTATTAGCTGCAATAATATCTATGTGAAACAGATGTTACATATTTCGTAAAATAATATTTATCATATCGTCTCTTTGTTTGAAGAAATTTCCCCACCACTGCCAACATAACAGCCAAGAAGGCAGTAGACGAAGATAAGGAGCGAGTTGGAGCAGTCTTGGTGACCAAGGAATTTGGGTAAAGAAAAATGCCAGCTGAAGTTTATTCATTTGTTTCAGATGAAATAATCTATGTATTGTATGTATATTAGATCCTCCTGCAGGCAGGAACTCGCGAAGAAGCCTCATTGGCTTATCAAAGCCGCAAGCTGACCGAAGTCAGTCTCTTACATTCATATTTAACGTCCATGATTATGAATTGTCAATTTTCAACAACTCTGTAACTGGACGACATACATTAATCTGGGAGTGACTCGAACCGGGGACCTTATGATTGAAAGGCACCGGCGTTAACCACTGAGCTAACACTCCAACTTATCAACTTATCCAATCTTATTTTCTGGAGGGATGCATCTGTTGTGACACTGTTGCAAACTAATGCTAGTAGATTTTTGCTTTCAATGTAGGTAATGTAACCATGGGAACATCAACATCTGTTTTAAAGAAGCTTGTCGTGTCTAGCCCGCAAATTGTTGGCAATTTTATCCAAAGCTACCTACTCTTACTCAAATATAGGACTGCAGTTTTCTTTTTAAAAAAAAAACCTCTTACTTTTTGTACTGTTGCTTCAGTTGCAGGGAATGTTTAATATTGAGGCCATTTAAATGAAATGTGACAAAAAGGATTTTGATATAGAATATTCATTGTCCAAAAAGTCAACAAATCAATTCAAAGAGCTGCTCTAAGAATCAAGTGATCATTTAAGAGAATTGCAGACCACAGAATACAAATTATCTTGTTCGAAGTCATATTTTACAATCTCACTGTTTATCAAATATTTCAAGCATTAAACTGTGTGGCCGAGTGGATAAAGGCGGTGGCATTTGAAACAATGAGGCTTAGCAATCAGGAGGTTTGGGGTTCGATTCCCGGCCGGGTCATAGTAAGGTGGGTTTTACATCCAAGAGCAAACGACAGTTGCCCCCATCTGAAATGACTTTCTAAATTGAAAAGATTCCAAATTTGAGTTAAAATGTTGAATTGGAAGCCACCCGACGTGTATGTTGTGATTCATAAGCCCTTGCGGGTTTCTCCCACATTTGTGGTCGGTCGTAAAAAATAACTGCTGATTATTATTTTAAGAGCACAATTTTTTTTGTTTTTTGGATGGTCAGGAAGATGAGAGGGAAGAAGAAGAAAATCGTTCAGACAACTGAAGAAGGTAATGAGGAGACAAAAGAGGATGAAACAACAGAAGAAAACGAAGTTAAAGAACAAGAAGCAGAGGCGGGTGAAAAGGAAGCTATGGCAACAGGTGATGAAGAAGGTAAAAGCAAAGATGAAACTGATGAGAAAGGTGAAGTGGAGATGGAGAATACAGAGCAAAAAGAAGTTGAGAAGACTAAGATTGAGGGTGATGTGGAGAAGAAGGAAGAGGAGAATGTGACTGTTGATGAAGGTAAGAACCTTAAGTTGCAGGATGGGGGGGGGGGTAGGGTGGAGAAGGGAGGGAGGAAGGCTTTGGTTTAAAGGCATTGAAGACTTGCCCCAAACCACGTGCCACCATCTGAATAAGTTAACTTTCAGTTGCTTGCAAGTGAAGTTTTTTTTCTTGTCGCTACAAAATGCAGACATTAATGAAACGTGATACCTTGTTATCTTTTATCTAGACCTGATATGTCCATCGCTGCTATGTACATTGTGTTGTGGGTATTGGCCGTAACTGCATGATTTGACTGTACACTAGTGCCTAATTACCGATGGTAGCAAGCTGTGTGTGTATTTTGTGGGATCGATGGTGGTGTTTAACACTTCTGTTACACCTCATTCAAAACTAGGTCAGATTACCAGCATGAGACGTTTCTTTGTGCGCGAGTCTTCAATGCCTTTAAAGGCTTTCCTTCAAAGCTGTTCTACCTATTTGTTGAGACGATACCCAAGTTATATTTTGTGGCTTGTGTTTCCAACGTTTTGATTTTTGATAAACAAATTGTGATATTACAAATATTTTAGCATGTATTTGGCAGGAATTCCATATGAGTTATACATTATATTATCTGTTTAATGTATGTACATGCATTGGCAATGCTTTTTGTGTGTAGCTAGGAGATGCCTACTTTACCATAAAAGTCAGTTGTTAATGGCTCAAAATGATAACTGTTACATTCGTTTATTTTTGTGAGCTGGATGCTTTGCAGGAATTGTAAAGCCATTTACAGTTACAGTGGTCATCATGGTTGTAAATTGTAATATCATACATCACCTGCTGGATCTGTAGAATGATACCAACAGTGATGATTCAGAGAGAGTATAAAGATTTATAAGAGAAACAGTATAGAATATACAATTTAAGCATTCCATATGTACAGATGAGCTGAAAATGATGGGAAGAATCAAAATGTGAGCTACTTCTTGCATTATTTATGCTTACAATGCGAAGGTGGGGGAGTGACATCACACACAACAACAACTCTTCAGTGATACTTCAGTTTGTAATGTTGTCATTTTATTTAATTAGGCATAACATTCTTCCTTTTTTCTCTGTGTTTTGATAGACCTTCCAGAATCCGATGATAAAGTGGTTGCTACCGAGAACAAGTCAGGTGACAAGGAAGACATCTCAGGTAGGAGACAAATTTAAATGATGTTTGTATGTATTTTAGATCCTCCTGCAAGCAAGAACTCGCGAAGAATCCATCATTGGCTTATCAAAGCCGCAAGCTGACCGAAGTCAGTCTCTTAGATTCATATTGAACGTCCATGATTATGAATTGTCAATTGTCAACAACTCTGTAACTGGACGACATATATTCATCTTGGAGTGACTCAAACTCTTCACCTTATGATTGAAAGGCACCGGCGTTAACCTCTGAGCTAACACTCCATGATGTAATATGTTTTTAAAGATTTTGCCAACTGTATTCATAAAATTTGAAAGGAGTGACGTCACACACAACAACTCTTCAATGATATTTAAGTTTGTCATGTTGTAATTTTATTTAATTAGGCATAACAGTTCTTCTTTTTTCTCTGTGTTTTGATAGATCTTACAGAATCCAGTGATAAAGAGGTTGCTACTGAGATCAAATCCCGTGAAAAGGAAGACAGCTCAGGTAGGAGAACAATTTAAATGATGTAATATGTATTTAAAGATTGTGCCAACTGTATTCATCAAATTTGAAAGGAGTGACATCGCACACAACAACAACTCTTCAATGATACTTAAGTTTGCCATGTTGTCATTTTATTTAAGTAGGCATAACTGTCTTGCTTTTTTTTCTCTGTGTTTTGATAGATCTTACAGAATCCAGTGATAAAGAGGTTGCTACTGAGAATAAGTCAGGTGATAAGGAAGACATCTCAGGTAGGAGACAAATTTAAATGATGTAATATGTATTTATAAATTGTGCCAACTGTTTCTATACCATGTTCATATTTTGAGCAATGACCCTTTAATATCCCTTAAATATCATTGACTGAATTATTTATTTTAAAACACAGACCTTTACGTCAGTTCCTCAAATGCAACAGAAAACTCAATAGGAAAACATAAAACTTTTAAGGCCTCAATTTTTTAATTTGAAGTGTGTAATGGAAAAGTGGTTTATTAAAAATCCTTCAAGCATGCTCTGTTGTTGAAATGAAGTTAAAAGACCATGTTTTGGTTGAGTTATTAAAATTAAGAAATAATGTAATAACATCGATAATTGTCAGTTTAGCATTAAAGGGATCATTCTCTGGATATAGCATAGTTTAAAGCTGAACATCTTCAAATCTGAAATTAAAGATATGACTCACATGATATCTTGTGTTTTTTGTGGACTCTAACAAGATAAACATTCTGCCTAAAGCCATCCTTTAAAACAAAAAACCTTCTTGTGTACTGCAAATAGGCCTGTGTATGTAAATACACAAAGTACATCAAATACATACAAAAATACATACAAAAATATATTTAAAACAATCATAAAAATACCAAAAAAGTACATAAAAGAGGGCCTGATGTTGCAATCAAAGCATGCTCTTCTCAAGAGGCAGACAAACAAAGGCAGGACACAGCATAAGTAGACAAGATGCAAAAGATTGAACATAATATTAAATAGAAATAAACAATAGTAATGACAAAAAGAAGGACAGGTGGCTTTGAGAAAAACATATAGCTGAAAGATTAAGATGACTGCTGGGCACTTGGTTGACATATTGCAAAAATCTTTATTCTTGAAATGAACAACTCAAATGGCTTGTTGTCTGGAATGCTTGGTTTTGATTGGTTAATTGTCACTCTGTGGCATATCTACAATGCAAGAGGGAAATTGAAATGCTTATGGAATTAAGTACGATAGATTCCCATGTGGGCCTGTGAAGAAGTACATTCCATTTGGAATTGGTAGCTTATATAGCAGCAGCTCTCTGAATTCCTTCCCTCCCCCAAGTTTTCTGTGGAAGTTGTCACAAAGCATTTAAATATTGGAAAAGAGGCTTTGATTATGAAACAAGGTAAAATTATGCATAGTAGCAAATCCTTGTTTAGAGACATAATTTTGTGTTTCATACTTTTCAATGCATTTATGAGGTTAGCGATGTTTATTTATGAAGAAATTCTGAGGTTTTCTTTACAAAGACTGCTAGAGAGTTTGCATTTCTTTGTGGCTGTTTTTATTTGCATCTTGCTATCAGATACTAGATTAATTATTCCCAGTTCTACTCATCACAACCTTGAAACAGGAATTATGAAACCCCTCAGCTGTCCATGTTCACATTTAGAATACTCACATGGCTTGACATAATATGGACCATTGTTTTGTAAACAATTTTGGTGGGAAGAGTGGGAAGGGTGGGTGAGGAGTCCACAGCTGACACATAAAAGGAGTAAAGTTTTATGAGCATGACTGTACAACTTTTAATTACCAAACAGATACAAATTTATTTTGGGAGAAATACAAATAGGAATCCAGAATGAATTAATAAGAATCCAGAATAATTAATTGAAATTAATCCTAGGCATTAAAACTAAATTTCAGTTGCTTTAGCTGTTCTCATGATGAAGTAGGGAACACTTTGCTTGCTATCTTACAGGCTCCTAGACTAGAGTTAATAAAACTTTGGCATTGAAACATCTATGATCTGAAACTTTGATTGAGATAATAGAATAGTCACTGATGGGACAAACAAGAGGCATTGTGGTTTTAGCACCATTAGTAAATCTCGATCTGTATCCTTTTCTTTATCCTCCAAAACTCAACTCCTTATTTGATTCACACATGGATATTTAAATGGCTAAATGTTGCACAGTCTTCATTTCTCATCTTACTTTTCATCTTCTCCTGTTCAGTAACCAAGGAGATAGTTTTTCAGCGTGTGAAGAAAGAAGTGGTCCGGAGATTCAAGGGTGGTAAGGGTAGCAAACGGGAAGCCTGGCGAAACAGCCGACCAATCAAAAAGGGTGTTCCCGCTCCTGGAGGTCGTCATAGTAAAGTAACCTTGTTGGAAATGGTAAGTGTAGGAGTTGTACTTTGGTCTGTCATTTACTTTTCAGTCGTACCCCCTCTTTTTAGGGTTAATGTTTACGTGGGAGTTACAATGAGAATTGTTTTGCACTTAAGTGTCATAGTGGTACCCATGTTTGTATGGGTGTCTATCCATAAGACAAGCCCGGCCTTCAGCCTTGAAAGCCTGTTTTTTTCCTGCTTCTTTGCAGTGAGATGTTGCAACTCTACTCCAAGAAAGCTAGATATATGATTGATTTATATTAACATAGCTCGGGAAATAAACTACATATTATCAGGATCATCTGTTTCCTCAAATTCATGACAAATAAGATCTTTGATATTCCAGTAGAGACAAATATTGGACAAAAATGTCCACCCTCATTGATGTTGTACTTGTTTCTTTTGTGTCCGGGTTTCATACACACTCTCATAGGCAAGCATATGAATACTGGTTTGCTTGCAAAATACTAGTTTGAAGACCAAATGTTAGCATCTATGTAAACACCATTATGAACAATTCTAATGGCTTGAATTATATATTATTTGTACTATCATACAAAAACCAAACTGACAATAAGCTACATTTCCATCACATCAATCCTTTATCATTGTAGCAACACTGTTAAGTGGCATAGCTAACTTTGTTGAAATGGAAAAGGCTCAACTACGGAGAATGTACTCCTGTGTGGACTTCATCTCATACTTCATTTACATATTTACTCAAAGGATGCACTCAAGCAGTGTTTTATTTCCAGCATTGCAAAAAAAAAATTCTTTAAATTACAGGGATGGAAAAACCCAAAGTAACCCTGACCAAACTGTTAATTGACAACCCCACCATAATCTCTTGTTACTTACTCTAGATGTGGTTGTGTGAAGTGAGCTTCCTGTTGCCATGTGAACCTTTTCTTTCTCAAAAGCTTCACAGTGTGAACAGTTACTTGAAGTTTCTCCTGGCTTTGTAGTTATATTTGCAGACTAATGTGTTAAATCTAATATTTCAAGTTTTGTTTGATCAAACTCAATATGGTATCTATGCAATGACGATGGTGTCTTTGTTCGTGTGTGTGTGTGTGTGTGTGTTGGTGCATGCGTGTGTTTCTGTGTGTATGTACGTGACACCTTTTAGCTTGTAAAGATGTAACTCAAATTTCAGTGGTTTTAATGGCATACCTGGTATGCAGAACCCCCTTATTGAGTACAAGAACACCATCGTCTTTTTTGGTGCTTTAAGGTCAATAGACTTCCAAATCTGAAAACCAGCTCAGTTGATGTATTCTAGAGCTGTTGTAGTGGTAAAGGTCATTTCAGGTTCACAAAACCATGTAACTCCAAAAGTAAAGGTTGGATGAAACCTTAGTGTTACTAAAACTCTATTGTTTGCAATAGAGGTCGTTCAAGTTTAACGAACCTCGAAATATGAAAATACTGTGAACTCTGTCAACAAGCCGTTTTGAAGTTGATGTTGGGTGTACAACTTTAGACTTGATGTGTAAGTTCAAATGAGTGTAATGACCTCGCTGATCACTCAAAGTCAACAATGGTCAACAGTTTGAGTAATCTTGTGTACAGTGGTACAAGAAATGTTCTCATATAAAGTATGGGCAATGGTTTCCTATTAAGCCTTTTAAAGTTGATGTTGGGTGTTATCACTACCATCGATAACATTAACATTTTCTGTTGTATTTATCAGCTTCTGGCACCAGAAATGAGGCACGAGAGGAATCTCGTGCTCCAGTGTGTACGACACACTGTCAACAGCGACTTCTTTGAACCTAAGAAAGAGGCAGAAACAAAGGACGAAGGATTTAAGAACGAATCGATTGCTCCTGTCCCAAAAGAGACGACTGCTAGTGATGAAGAACAGAATGTGGAAAATGCGTCAAGAGCAAGAGAAGAAGATGAAGAAGAAGAAGAAGGAGGGAAAGTTGACAAAGGGATGTCTTCTTCAAAGCTGAAAGATGAAGATATAAACGAAGCAAATGAAATCGAGGATATGGCTTGTGAAGAAGATGGAAAGGTCCATCAAGAGGAGGTAGAAATGAGGGTTTTGACCGATGAAAGTGTAAAGGATGAAGCAAATAAAAGTCAAATGGGTGATGGGAAAGGGGATGCTAGTTGCTCTACAGGGACGATGGGTCTTTCAGTGGGTGTTTCAGACCCCAAGGAGAAATCATTGCTGATCGGCGAAGAGACGGAGACATCAGATCTGGGAGATGAAAAAATGATGGTTGATAATCACGATGGTCATGGTAAAGAACGAGATGCTGATTCGGAGAAATTGAAACTTGGAACTGACGAAGATATTGACTCAAGTAATGGCAAAGACAAAGTCGCCGTTAAGTTGACGGAAGATAACTTTGTTTTGGTTGAGGACATGGATGACTCTGGAGAAGTTGGAATGCCAGTTGAGCAGAAGATGGAGACTTCAGAGGGTCAACAAGAGTTGAAGCTTACGGAAGAGGTAGCTGCAAGTGTTGATGATGATGGCGATGACGATGATGATGATGATCAAGGTGAAGCTTCTGAAGAGGGGACCCAGGAGGGCACCACTCATGGTGGTATTGAAATGAGTACTATTGAAGTCATTAAAGAAATAGGTGACCCAGAGAATGTCCAGGCAGATACTAACAAACAGAAAGTTGATGTTGAGGAACAGTTTGAGGTCAGGGATGAAGATATGATTAAAGCTAATGATGAGATAAGGGTGCAAGGTGATGCCGAAGAGGAGGTAGCCAAGGGTACAGAAAATTCTGAAGAGGATGAAGCTCAGAAGGAATGTCTGACATCAGAGACCAGAGATGAGGAGGAGCAAGCAGTTGTTGTGGACGACACCGAAATTGATGGAACAGTCGAAAAGGACGAACAGAAGCCACAAGAGGAGGATGAGGGGAAGCCCACAGAGGAGGTTGAAGTACAGCTGGAGGAGGAGGAGGAAAAGGGAAAACAGGAGGAGACTACTGAGGAGATCGACAAGAGTCAAGAACCGGATGTGGACAGCGGGGTGAAGCCAAAGAAGACAGTGACGCGCAGATCCAGCAGGAGAAAACGTTAAACCGGAGCCAAGTGTACCGTAAGGTATGATGTCGTTCAGTCTTTTCCATGTTTTCAATCTGATTCCAATTTAATTTGTAATGTTTTTTATTTCAAAAGAGTAGGATGTGCTTCATTATTGTATCTATATACTATCTAAAAAATAGTCATTTTAGAATTTAAGAAAAAATGGAGGGCTAGTATAAAGTAGTAGTGGTGGTATATTCACATTTTAAAATGCTTAATCTTTGAAAATGCTCCTTTAAAGGGTCAATTGAGATGACATCAGCTCCTCAGTGCATGGCCTAAATGTTCACCCATTGTAAATAAAAATTCTTAAAACTCGGTCAAATATGTTCTTTTAACTCTTATATAAACAACAGATCAGCATCCCTTTATGACTGTCAATGTCACCATTTATCCTTGACAAATTTGAGAAGCAGTGTAAACATTTGTTATTTGAGGCCATATAAGAGCTTAAATAAGCCTCAGATGTTAAAAGGGTCATTTTTCAAACAAAACAGTGGTATAGATATACAACCTGGATAGATAACATTGTATTTTAATGATGTACAACATATCAATATACAATTTGGTGCCCGAAGTCATTTTATTATATAGGCTTGTAATTCTGTCCCTTTTGTTTGACAGAGAACATGCAAAATATTCAAGTCAGAATTGTCCTCCATCTGCCCATTCCCTCGCCCTTTCCCCTTCCTCTGCCTGTTCCCCTTGCCCTCCTCCCCATGCTTGTTCCTGCAGGCTGGACATGAAATGATTACAACATAGTCGCCTACAAAATAATGGCTGCTGTTAAGTTTGTATGAACTGAATGTACTTGTATGGTAAAAGTCAAGATGATTTGTTTATGCTGCCCTCAGCATGTCACCACCCCTTGACTATGGAATGCAAAATATTGTCCAGTAGCTCCACTCAGCCGTGGAATCAGTCATGCATACTACCGGGAGGTGTAGTAAGGACGGGGGGTCAACCTTAGCTGTGATCACCATGAACAACAGTTACTAGCATGTTTGACAATTTTCTCTTTGATAATTTGGTGACTGATTGATGCTCAGGTTATACTTAATTTAGATGCACCCCCCCCCCAATATAAAAAGATCATGATGTTTGGCTATATCCAATCTTGTCCATGCTCTGTCTCATGCTGTTACCATGGGTAACCATTCATTTAACTGTCAATATACTTTTGGAGTTCATTTTAGCTTCCATTTAAAATTAAGCTTATGTGCTAACACTTAATTTTCATTCTACCCCTCTCCCCCCCCCCATGTTAATATTAAGCTTTTATGTTAACACTTAATTTTCATTCTCACCCTCTCTCCCCCCCTCATGTTTATATTAAGCTTTTATGTTAACACTTAATTTTCATTCTCCCCCTCCCCCCATGTTAATATTAAGCTTATATGTTAACACTTACTTTTCATTCTCCCCCTCACCCCCCTCCATGTTAATATTAAGCTTTTATGTTAACACTTAATTTTCATTCTCCCCCTCTCCCCCCCTCCCCCATGTTAATATTAAGCTTATATGTTTACACTTAATTTTCATTCTCCCCCTATCACCTCCCCCCTCCCCCATGTCAATATTAAGCGTATGTGTTTACACTTAATTTTCATTCTCCCCCTCTTACCCCCCCCCCTTTTTCCCCATCTGGGTTGTTTTCTCTCTTACCAATTAAATACTTGTAAGTTCTAATGCTGTTTCAAATATATTCAGTCAAGCCAGACACATGGTGTGGTGTTACCTATGTTTGTTTTTATGACCTGGGCTATCTTGTTGATATTTAGACTGTGATGGTTGGGTGAGATAAATCTTCCAAAAGGTGTAAGGATCATTGATAAAGCTCACACTGACCGCAGGTTCATCTTGAGTACTCCATACACAAATTAGTTGTTAGTTTTTCTCCTGCAGCTCAGTAAATTGGTGGAGATAGGAGTTTTAAACTATCTTTGGAATTGTAATAAGTGGTGGTTTGAAGTTTGTTGTACAATTTCCAGAATTTTGTTGTATCATCAGTTTAATGAAATGCTTAAGGTTCTGTGTATGAGAATTAAGTTAGTGTCTGACACTTTCATTTGCTATAACATTTCTATCATTCCCCACATGCAACATAAAACAAAAAAAATTAAGATGTTAAGATTCAAAGAGTGTTTATCCCCCCCCCTCTTACTTTAACTTGCAGGTTCCCCATTTGTAACTCTTCATTCTTCCTCCTTGTGTTAATAATTCTTTGAACTTTCTGATCCTTAAAGCAAGTTATATAACTTTCTCAGTTTAGTTTATGATACCTTGGTAACGCTTTAATATTAAGTGCAACGAATACATTTTGTTGATAGATTAATGTGCAGTAAATAAATACAAACAAAATACAGAAAAAATGCCAAAAAAATGGGAATAGTTGGAAGCAAAAATGTATTTCTTCAAGCAAAGGTTAAACAGTTCAGAATCAAAGTAGGAAGATTTTGCTTTATTACAAACATATTAAGATCTAAATATTGACAATCAATCAATCAATCCTTAAATCTTAATTTGCTTACTCTCTTTTCGTTCCTTGGAGAACAGTTAGTTGTTAATAAGGGGTTAATCAACGGTCTAGCGTGCGTTACTCACAGGATTAATGCACGATCGGGGGGTAATGCAAGCGATGCACGAGGGCGGAGCCCGAGTGCATCCAGCGATAGCATTAACACCCGGAGTGCATTAATCATGTGAGTAACGCACGCTAGACCGTTGATTAACCCCGTTCATTCATACACTACCATTTGTGTGGGGGAAAAATCATAAAACAAAACATTTTTGGTTACATATAACCAAAGATTTATTAAAGTGATGCCCCGTAATTTTACCGTGCGTTACTCACAGGATTAACCACGGTCAGCTGACCTGAATGGACCAATAGGATTTAGGAATCTTTACTAAGTATGAATGAACAGCTGTTTAACAATAACCATATACATATATTCTATAGGTCTCCTGGTAGATTTAAATAGGATGAGAGAAAACTGCATACTTTTTAGTTTTCTTTAACCATCTTTATTGACCAGTTGCACAAACCGTAGAATATTTTTGTCTTGTTTTCTGTTGTTGAGCATGATAGGATTTCTGCTGTAGTTTTAGGGTCTTTTATCTCTCTAAAAAGCATTGTCCCAGCAACAGCATTTGCTATACTAATGTACTCAATACTAGTGGGTCTGGGAATGCCCCATTAAGCTCTGAAGTTTCTTGTTGTCAATCATGAATGCTCCGTAAACGTCTTGGTTTCAAATCGTCAATATATAGCTTGTTCAGAATGCAGAACATGTAATAATAATATTCGGCAGTTATTTTTACGACGCTGAAGCGACCACAAAATGTGTGGGTGGCTTCCAATTCAACATTTTAACTCAAATTTGGAATCTTTGTCACATAGCAGTTTACCTTACTGATCAATACAACAAGTGATTTGCTTACAATATGATTGCATGCAAAATGAGTAGAGTCCCTTGTATTTAGGTATGTATGTATGTATTTTAGATCCTCCTGCAAGCAGGAACTCGTGAAGAAGCCATCATTGGCTAATCAAAGCCGCAAGCTGACCGAAGTCAGTCTCTTAGATTCATATTTAACGTCCATGATTATGAATTGTCAATTGTCAACAGCTCTGTAACTGGGCGACATAGATTAATCTTGTAGTGACTCGAACTCGTGACCTTATGATTGTAAGGCACCGGCGTTAACCACTGAGCTAACACTCCTAAGAATTTAAGAATTAAAATTGCCACAGTTAAACATATAGTGTACTAAATATTGCAGCTTAGTACTGCAGTAATCATTCCTCACTGTGTAAGTATTTCATTGGGATTGATGGTAACACGTTTGGCCCAATCAAATATTTAATAAAACAGCCCGAAACCCATTGTCACAAGAGTGTCTCATGCTGTATAGCTAGCTTATGGTTGCTTCCCTCGTTGTCAGTTTGAAATTAAAATTTGTAGATTATAATTCCGTCGGTGATCTTGTAACTATTTTCAATTAGCGCCGGTCTCGATTTCCCCTCGAGTATGTGCCAAGTAATATGTTAGCTGTATACCGCAATTACCTGTACTGTTCTGCAGTTGATGCGTTGCCATTTCTCATTGGCCAGGACCAACAGAAATGTGACTGTCTGATGGCTTGTGATTGGCTGGCAGTAGTTTTAAAAAGCCTCCTGACTGGCCAGGTGTAGTTCATCTGCATTTCCTACACTTGAGGAGTTGTGATGCACAAGGCCTGTTCAGACTACTGAAAGACAAACAAACCGACACGGGGGTAAACTTTTCATGCCAAAGCTGGTAGCTCAAAAACAACACACGAGATATACGAGCTCTGGTATGCAGCCAACGAGTGAATATAAGTGAGCCTGTTTGATGAAATCTTTGCAAATGTCGTGAAAGGGATATTTACTATATAAGGGTTAAACTAATATATATATTAAAGTCATACAACTTCATTTGCAACAAGTTGTTCATTTTGAGGACAATATTTACTGTATCTGACGAAATGATATTAAAACCCAAAAGATTTATCCTTTCGTAGCCTACAATCAGTGCGGGTATACTCAAGTCAATTTGAATGGAAAGAGGACTATAAGTTTGTGAAAATTACTTTGAAGAAACTTCAAAGCAATAGGAGAGATGAAAGGTTGAATTCATGATGAATAAGAAGGATACTAACATAGTCAAAGGTTGCCTGCATGACACAACAATTTTGTTTCATTGAACATTCTGAGGCTTGAGGGTACCAATTCGCAAAGTTTGCCTTTTAGGTAGTCTCTTTTTCACTCTACAGTGGGCAGTTGCTGTGAGTTGGTTAATATCTTTCATACAAAACCTTGTTTGCAAAACCTTTTGAAATTGAATAGCATCTAAATATAAATGAATTTCCAGGAAATTTATGAATGGTACGCTTTAGGGTTCATTTAACAGGTTGAATAGCTATTGGAGTGACTCCATTGTCAAGTGCTAAAATACTTGGCACAACGCCCCAGTCAATAGCCCACTCACACAAAAGACATGTTACAGGCTCTTTCATCGGCACCAGGCATATATCCACTCCGTGGATCCTGTTTGTTACTTCAATAATTTAATTACAGACCATATAGTTTGTCCTTTTTTCCCTTTTATTCCCTTTGATTTTCATATGACCCATGCCGCTATACGTATACGCTGAAAACTTTAAAATCTGTGAACAGATTTGGAAAAATCTAAATGCCAGCCCTATACTAAATGAATATACTTTTTTTTCAACATAAAATACAACTTCTGTACTTTATCTATGCTAAGGTTTTTTTTCCCCTTTTTGTCTCAATATATTAAACTTGGAAATTTGCCAAATATGACATCATTTCTGTTTATACTGCTACTACGGTGGTCATAAATTGGGTTTGCTTACTTAAGAATTTTGCGTAAGAATTTGAACTTATGAATCTTACTGGTTGTAAATAAATTTCTCCCTTATAGATCTAGCAATACACATCTATATCTTATTAAGTTTAGCAGGTACTACTGAGATGAAATTATAGGTGCTGTAGAAGGCCACTGTTCATTTTCGACATCAAGGGCACATGTCCAACCAATAATTTGGTCGATCTATCATAGGTTTGTTAAGACCTTCAAAACTGAAAATAAACTAAACTTCAAAAGCACAATTTGATAATCAAGCATCCTAAATGATACCAATATTTCTCAAAAGAAAGGGGCAACTCCTGTCCTTAAATCCCTCCCCAGCTAGACACAGATTGGTAACAGAACAATTGACCCCTCCCCCAATCAATACCTTGGCTCTGCCAATGTCTGTTGTGTCGTTGCGTATTTCAGAGAGATTAGAAAATGTACATCTATTCTGAAGTAATGAACATCAATTTTTGTAGTCTTGTGTACTTAAGAAGACAGTGCAGACCACATTGTGTACTTTGAATAACACAGATGTTTACTTGCACACTTAATGTTTGTGATTATGAAAAGTAAAGTTGAAGGTTTTATACAGTCTTGTTCAAGGCCAAGGCCCTCTCACACGACTTAACATCTTAATCCCTGGTCATTGGTAAGTTGTCACACCCACATACCAAAGTGTGCACAATTCAATCAATCTCTCCCGGGGCACCATTATCCATGTGTCCCCCAGGGGACTTCCCATAGGGTGCAGTCACAAACCGGCGCACCCAACTATATTTACAAGTTACCTCGCAAGTCCCCATTTATAAACCTGGGGGAAGAGAGGCAATGGAGATAAAGTGCCTTGCCCAAGGACACAACGTAATGATCTGGCCAGGACTCGAACCTGCAATCCTTAGATCACAAGTCCACTGCCTTAACCACTTGACCACAACGTCATTTATGTACTCTATGTTTATCATTTAAACATGTTCAGACCTACGGTATATAGGCGTACCAAGTGAATGTTTGTCAATGTTATAATGTGCATAGAAGACCATGTGGTCTGTATACATTTTCCACATCAAATGGTTGGCTTTGTGTACCATATTAGACTGTATGGTCTGCACATTTATCGCTTGTTTTGTCAGTATCTAGAGGATTATGCAGACTAGTTTGTACCAAATGAATGCTTGTCATCGATCTAAAATGGGTAAATGGATACAAGTGCAAAGATGTCCGTAGTATTTTGTACACTGGAACTGTAGTATTATATTTACAAATTTATTTCAGGACCTTCAAAACTGCCTCACAAAATTTGAAGACTAAATTATTCCCTGGTATAGCTTAAAGGTATGCTGTATTGGCCCCAAATATGCTAGATATTCAAATATGGTCACATTTGGTCAAAATTCTTAAAACTGTTTTATTACCACCTTGGAAGAAATGTACCTCACTGGGACACTCATTCATCTTGTGTGTTCATTTAGAATGTCTGGGAACAATTTGGAGAGCAAAGACCCCCAGGGAAGTACTTCTTAAAAACTTCTAGCAATTATAGCATGCAACAATTTGGGCCTATACATACTACAGTACCTTTAATTAAGACCAAATGGTCTGTACATATCCTATCCAAATCAAATGCCTGTCAATGTGTACTAGAAAAGACCATATATGGTCTGCACAAAAGTTCTTAACATACATCAAATGTATTGTCATTGATGTTAGTTTTTCTGCCAAAGTTCAAACATGTACATACCCAATTCAAATGTGGACCATTGTGTAAACATGATAGCCATGTCCAGTACGTCCCGCAAATGCATCACATTTTGCCAAATGTGATATACCTTATTACCTTAAGACTACAACTATCGTAGAGGACCATTCATGCATAAATTTGCATAATTGTATTTTTCTTGTTCCTAAAAGACTTAACCTCTACATATGCTTACCATTTGGATGAAACATTGTGGATGTGTACCCTAGAAAACACATTAACTGCGTATTACCACACCTGTATCAAATGTCAAGGTACAAATTCTGAAAAGAGAACGGCTCCACATATTGGCGTGATTTCATTGCTCGAAAACTTCACCAAAAAAAGAAAGAAAGGAACAAAAATGTTGAATTAATATAGTACATTACCTGTTTAGCATTTTATGACAATTGTAGGTGCATGATTTTCCCACAGACTCTAATCTGTCTAGCTTGTACATATGAACCGTGCATAGAGACAAGAGCTTAAACATAACCAGTCCTCCTCTTGTAAGATTTTTTCTAACATATTCCCAAGTATTAACACAAACTGTTGTTAAAACAGTTGCTGTTGAGATTTGCAATTTGTTTCACCAGAGGGACACTCTGATGCACTTTAAAGGGTGTGAAGACTCGCGCAAAAAGAAACGTCTAATGCCGGTAATTTGACCTAGTTTAGAATGAGGTGTAACAGAAGTGTTAAACACCACCATCGATCCCAAAAAAAATACACACACAGCTTGCTATACCGTCGGTAATTAGACACTAGTGCAGTCAGTACATACAGCTGCGGTCAATACCCACAGCACAGTATACAAACGATACAGTGATGGACATCTCAGGTCTAGCTAAAGATAACAATTAAGGTATCACGTTTCATTACTGTCTGCATTTTGTAGCGACACGAACAAAACGTCACTTGCAAGCAACAGAAAGTTAACTTTTTCAGATGGCCGCACGCGGTTTGGGGGAGTCTTCAATGCCTTTAAGCAATATTGTCTATAGAGCAATGCTTTCTGTAATTGGTTGGTAGTTGAGGACTTGGTGAGTTTGGGATTTCCCTAATGCATATTCACTCCTAATTTACATATTTATATATAAACCAAGGTTATCAGTGTCAGCTTTGTTTAGGGTTCATTATTAATTAGCTAATATTACTATGATACAGTTTGCTTGCACTTTTCTCAATTATCCCCTCAAGTAATCATGGATATTTCTTCTCTTCCTTCCTGCTTCCCAAAGTATGCAACAAAATTGTTCTTCTAAATAGATTTTGTACGGTTCGAATTTCCAGTAAAGTACCTCAGAAACTGTCGGCTAAGTGCACCTTCCCATTCTTACTTTCCTTAACTAGATAGTTCTCCTAGGAAGACTTGTAATTGTCTAATTTCAATATCCTCTAATGTTCTGAAGAAATCTAATGTTCTGAAGAAATCTAATGTTCTGAAGAAATCTAATGTTCTGATATAATGAACTCTAATGTTCTGAAAATTTAATGTTCGGAAATCTAATGTTCGGAAATCTAATGTCTGAAATGTCTGAAATCTAATCTAATGTCTAATCTAATGTCTAATCTAATGTCTAATATAATCTATCAATCTAATGTCTAATCTAATTTAATGTCTAATCTAATGTTCTGAAATCTAATGTTCATATCCTCTGATGTTCGGAGAAAAATGTGGTAGGATAAAACCTCCACAGAAGAACTTTTGAAAGTTACTGTACTCATAGGCGTAGGAGGTGGGGGGGGCGGGGGATGGGGGGGCTGGGGGGCTCCAGCCCCCCAATCAAATATTTTTGTAAAAATTCGGGCAATTTGCTGAGAAATTTTTGGGCACCTACTGAAAGAAAAATAAATTGCAATGTGTTTTTCAATGGTTATTATTATTATCATTGTAACGACTTCCCCAAAATGGTAATAACACGGCAAATGAGTGTATGTTATTGTCATGCAATGTAATAACCGATGCATGCCTATATACTATGTATTTTACGGGCAAGTCGTTACAGCCCCCCCCCCCCAAATCAAATTGGGCTCCTACGCCTATGACTGTACTTAACTTTTAGTATGCTAAAATTGGGGGCCAATCTTTGCTTCAGTTGTTTATTGAAAATTGTACCAAATTGCATTGCACACCACACAAACCTATGCAAGCATGCCTTTATGCGTAGATTATATAAACTGATAAAGGGCATTCATTTTTAACTGTACTTCCTCTTTCAAAGCAGGGCAGTATTATAGTGTGTTTGTTTGTTTGTCAATATTTTTTTATGGAGGGGAATTTGACCAGGCTGTCCCGGAGAAATTAGGACTTTTGATGACCTGATAGTTATGTGAATGGAACCAGACTTAACAGCCACGTGACACATCCAAGTCTGACTGACATATTGTACCTTATAATCCATGAAGCTTGTCCTCAAATTGGTAAAAGTGGAAAGAAAAATCTTGTACTGAGACTGAAGCCTTCTTTTCTGTAGCTTTTTTATGATTCACTTTGTCAGCAGGTTTGGTACAGCTTTCCTCAGCAATGACACATACCTATATATGAAATACATTACACTTTTTTTCTTGGGGGGTGGGGGATGGGGGTAGACATCATG
>JAIPMN010001273.1:0-28991 GCA_020650975.1 Apostichopus californicus | reverse complement strand
GAGCAGGCAAACAAGATTAAAGATAAACTTGCCGAATGTACTAATGTGAGAGAACGAGGGATATTGGACATAGAAAAACTAAGAAAAGATGAAGACAATCAAACGAGTTCTAATTTTGAAAAAGAATTGAACCAATTAAGAGAGAAATATGACAACATCAGGAAAACAACTAAAAGGAAATATGATGATAAATGTAAACAGTTTAAAGATTATTGCAATAGAATTGAAAAACAAATGTCAAGAGAAGTTGAAAGCCTAGATCTTAATTTAAAGAACTTGACAACAACGAAAGAACTACTTGCAAAACGAAATGAAGATGAACTTAAAGAAATCTCGGAAAGTTGTGACCAGATTATTAATCGATATGAGAACGTCACAATAACGAGTTCGTCTGTTCTTGCTTCTAATGACGATTGGTCAGACGTTCAGTGTATTCCTGATATTAGAGCAGCATGTGAACCTCTGATAGAAGAAATGAAAAAAGAATTTCCAGACTTTACATCCTTATATGTTTTTCCAATTAGCGACATAACTAAAGTTACCGTTGATAACGTCATGGAAACTAAACATGGAGAGTCTGTTATTGATGTTTTGGGAATCAAAGGTAAACGTAGGTGGATCAATGGTATTGCAAGCAGCGGGGAAGGCCACATTGTCATCACTGGTGATGAATCAGAAGGGTACACACATATCACTGTGATCAACAAGGAAGGCAAAGTTGAACGAAAAGATCAGATCCAGAATCAGAGGTCCAGGTCCTTCGCATTACGTTACTGTTGTTCTTTATCAAACCTCAAAGTTGCAACAACTTGCTTGCGTGATGAAGTCAGTATTTATGATGTGCATGGTGGTGTACTTAGCAAGAGAAACATCAGTGACATCATTAGTAACTGGCCCCACGATCGATTTGTGAGCTGTGTTGCTTTCGATCCTCTCAACAGTCACATCATTGTTGGTACTGGCAGCAGATATATGTATGTATTTGATGATCAGTTAAGTTATAGTCACACCATCACATTACAAGATGTAATCAAATACTCATACGATATCACTGTACATAGAGGTTGTCTCCTGGTATGTGATAGCATTGGTAAAAAAGTATATGCAGTCACCATGAAGGGTAAGCTGATATATGAATTAATGAAAGCATTTCTTGGTGGAGGTGACTGGATACCTACCAGTGTGTGTACAGATAAGAACAATTTCATCTACATGTTATGGTCGACATACTTGTCAGGTAAGCAGAGATGTATCCTGGTACAGTATAGTCAGAATGACAGAAGGTTACTAACAAAAAGAGAGGTAGACGGTGAAGCTCGTTGTATAACCATATTAGAAGTTGATGGTACTGATAAACTTGTAATAGCAACAAATGAGTCTATAAAGCTGTACACTTACGGTATGTATCAAACAAGTGTAATTACATGCCTGCAGATAAAACAAGGTAAAAGAAGGTAAAACAAGAGCGATAATAAGATGAACAAGACATAAAAGCACTAAAATGTTTAAAAGACGATCTAACAAACAAAAAGCATGTACGCAGGCAATACAGAACAGACCAGACATTGTCAAGTTGCAAAAAACCCAAACAAGGCAATGAAAATGACAAGAAGAATGATTAACGATTAAAAAACAAGCTAAAAGTACTAACGCTTCAGAAAGGACGAAGGGTAGCCGGCGAATGGTGTGTGCACTCGGTGGTTGCATTGTACTGCCGGGTGAAATGATAGAATTACTCATCTTTTAATTGGCTAACATCCTTTAACACCCTAAGTTTGCCAACGAACCCGACTTTCAAAGACTTGGTCCAACGTAGGCGATCATTTCCCGTCCAGCCCGCTTGATAATATAACACAAAAAAAAATGTAAGGTCTCTCTTAGATGTCTTATTTGCATTGCCGCGATGTCCCATGTTGTGATATAGTAAGTCGTGATTTTTCTCAAAACAATACATACAGGGTTTCAGACGTTTAGCTATATACTCGAATTGTACATCCCACCTGAGATGGTCATCAAACATAGTCCCATGCATTTGTACTCACTAACTCTATCCTCTACGTTATCCTTTAAAAACAACTGGTTCAGACACCTTATTTACCTTCCGGAAGTCAACAATCAATTCCTTTCTCTTATTAACATTTAATTCAAAGTCATTTCTATCACAGTGAATACAAAAATCAGTCATTTGCTTAAGGTAGCTACTATCATCATTATTGCTAATCAAACCAATTAGAGCAGTGTCATCACCAACGTGAATAAGCGTACAATAAGTGTCTGTATAACGTATGTTAGAAGTGTACAACGTAAAGAGGACAGGTTCAATCAAGGAACCCTGGGATGCTCCAGTACTACAATTAATAACATCAGATTTAACAGTATACCATTACGGACAAATTGTGAACTGTTGGTAATATAATCTAAGACCCAACGTACCAGCGTTATAATTACTAGTAGCAGATCTACTAAAATATGAGGGTGTATAGCATTGCATGCAAATGAGACATACAAAAATTACATAATGCTGGATATGACAGAACCAGATCTGGAGTCTTCAAGATGAGAATACAGTTAGTCCAGTGTGAACAGGATATCATTTTCAGTATTACGATCTTTTCTATAGGCAAAGTGGAGATCATCCATAAGATTAGCAGCTAGCTTCTTAAAGTAGTGTAAAATAAATCGTTCGCATGATTCATTACGACAGAAGCGAGGGCAGCTGGACAAAGATCGTTCATGCTAGTTATGCCTGATTGTTGGGGTACCGGAATAATACAGGATTTCTTCCAAATATTAGGAATGGATTGAGTTTTTGATTCACAAAATATCAACAAAATGTAAGTAAACATATATGATAATTGACAGTTACAGTGTTTTCAGACACGCTGGCAGTTTTTATGGGAGTCGGCTGCCTTCCATGCATTTATCTGCAAGAATTAGTGGCGCACCTCACCTTTTGTAACGGTCAAAAAGGGAGCAGACTCCCTCCCCCCACCCCCTCAGAAGTTGCACTAAGAAGTCGATCAACTTCATTCGTGAAATCTTGACAGTCAAATCAATTATAGCATGAGTTCAGCTGATAGCATAAGACGTGTTTTAAGCTATTGTTGGCATAGTCGCTCATCATACGGATACCGCTCCAGACACTCTAGATATTATTTGTAGTAGAATGATTTCATGGCGATGAAAGAGTAATGTCAATATAGTTATCGTCTAACTAAAGTATTTACAGAAGGCATAATTGAGGACCACATATTCTATTTTTAACTTTCATTTCTCTGCTCCTTACTTTATCATTTCCAATTTTCTAATAATCAGATAAAATATCATCATTCTTTCTTAATGACTATTAAAAGCATAAAGCTCAGATTACGCAGAATTGTATCTTTGCGCAGTAAAAAGAAAAATAACCAGCGGTTGCTGGTATCAAGAGATATGGATAATAAGCTTGTCTGTAGCATTTTCTCAGTAATTCAGAAATATGCATAGGTACATACAGGAAGAAGGTGCGGGTGTAGACGTGGGAATCTTGCGGTTTGGATGAACAACCAATACCGACCCCCCCCCCCTCCAAAAAAAAAACCGATTGGTCACTATTTTGCATTTGTTTGTGTACATATTATTCCCGTAAATATACCTGGATCAATTGTCTAATCTTTGACAACTTTGTACTTTCCTGACTTCTACCAAATGTTCATTATTGAAGCTTTATCAACACGTTTGCTAGCCTTTCAACTAACGTAGAAACTGTTGTTTCACTGTTTAACACTTTTTTCATTTGAATGCATTGCATAATATCATGTTTAATACTTTTTGTTTCATTTGATTTGATTTTTGTCATAATTTTGGTAATACGTTTGGGTGAAGTAGACTAAAGATTGAAATTATGACATTATGGTAAAGTAATCTCACACGACGTTATTTTAATCATAAGATTGATATTCCTACTGCCAAGTAGTATCCATATAGCTACATGCATGATAATTGATTAAAATGTACATTTGTGAAGAGAAAGTGTGTTAAAAGCACAATGTCATTGATTGTCTTCTTCAGGTGTCTTCACTGGACAGATGGGGTCAGCTGGAGGACCGGGGTGGGGGGATCGATACACTGTGGAAGATATCATGGGATAGTAATTTTAGTTCCTTTGCACAAATTCACCCTACTTTTTTTGACATGGGAAAAGGGGGTGGCGTAGGGATAGCTTGTAGTTATTCTTGGCCCATTTGATATTGATTTTATTACTGGTACTAGTAGTTCTTAATTTGAGTAAATCTTTTCTTCTGTGAATAATTTACCAGTAGAATTGGGCCTCTTGCTCGAAGTATCATAACATGGAACTTGTTGGGTGTGGGGAAAAGTGGCCGGATGACAGGTAAGTGATAGATGTAACCATCATAACCTGACAAAGTAGAAACTTCTATGTCAAATTGAGGAGGGGGGGGGTGTATGCCCTCATCCGACTGCACATTCCAACCCCTTGACAATCAGGTGACATATGATAAGCAGGTATCTGTATCATCAGCATAATTAAAAGAAAGATAGACAACCTAAAATAATATCAAAAGTCAATAAAAAAAAATGAAAATATACTCATGTTCTATTATTAGTTATTTAATTTTTTAGTTTCAGTTTGGTACATTTTGTGATATTTTTCTTTGTGATATCTCGGTTGAGTGCACTGTAGCATTTTGCTGTATAGAAGCTTGTAACTCACAACAAGACAAGAAGATGGTAACTTGGTTGTACGACCACATTACAAGTAGACGAATAGGCAAAACTACTAACAGAAACACAACACCCGGGAAAGTTGTATTTGTAGCCACGTAAAATGAACAAACAACGACGTAAAATGTGATGTCTGTATCGATAGAGAACGGCATCTTAGTTGAGTTAATTATATTGCTGTGCAGTAAAAGAATCTCAGAGTTACTGACATAAAGACCAGTACATGTCATCTAGGAATGAAGCGAATATAATACCTTATGGCACGGAAAATATATCTAGTTATGCATAATTGCTTTTTTTTTATTTCCGTAAATGAACTTCACTTAGTTAAAATCTTACCCATATTTTTCCAGTTAACATCGCTTTCGAAATGATTGAGAATTAGGTTACGTAAGATGGACTAACTTGACTACATGTTCTGGTGAAATTAAGAGTTACAAATTACTACATAAAGTGAAAATAACATAATTGTTAATTGTATTATCTGACGTAAATATGATATAGAGGCTGAGACACTCTGTAAATTAAAACGTTCCTTCCTTATCGCTTCACGCCAACATGTCATAGAAATCCACATTCTCCTCACGTGTTCCCACGGAAAACGATATTTGGTGGTGTATCTCCAATATATGCGGATCTTTGTTTGTGTTTGCTTCCACATCACGTGGACTGTCAAAGACCAATTAAGGTTAAGGTGGTAACACTTGGTAAAGCGCACATTACTGTTAAAACACTCAATGGCGCTGAACGAAAATACAATTATAAATACGATTTCTTAAATAAGTGAGTCTTCAAAGCAACTTTAAAAGTTCTGATGGTCTTCGAATTTCTTGTGTCGACGGGGAGAGCGTTCCAAAGTCTGGGGCCAGCGGCGTGTGAAAGGAACTTTGAGAAGGATGCCCTTTGACGAGCGTGTTGAACGACCAGATTTCACGAATTATTTGACTCAGTACATCTATATATAACTATTGCTATTGGTCAAACAATATATCTGTTCGATCATACCGTGAAGTTATGTTAATGAGTGAGTTCCTCACTGAACACTGAATGAATCGATCGATCGATCAACTAGGATTGTTCCTTGTTTGAAACACGGTGCGTGCACCTACTCTTTTAAATAATATTGTATAGAAATGTACCACTTGCTCAAGATGATGAAATTCGCCTATTTTGAACAATGTATATTATACAGTAGTACCGTAGTAGCTTAGTTTATCAGTACTTGATAATAGCCAACTCGTTTCATACGAGATCTCGCGCACCAAGTTAATCCGATATCTTTTTATAATGGTCACATGGCTGAATAAACTAAACGTACCCTCATTGTGTTCAAAGTTGAAAGTATAGTCTACCATGACCGATGACGGAGTCATATGCGTAATACCAGCAATAGGCTAATGCTTTAAACTACACGAGTCCTATCTTTACACGGGTCAACATCCTACAATGACCACATACGACAACAAATGTACAAATAAAATCTGCCAGTGCATTTGTTTGTGTATCTAATCAACTGCTTACATATCACGTGGCAATACAAAATACAAGTGAGATGGTCCTAAGACACGTCTGGCGGGCGTGTTTGGGGTTTCCCAAGTTCAATTACATGGTCAATGAACTTCGTGGTAACTGTCTAGTAGTGCAAAATGCGCGGAATTCGTACAACGATAAAACAGTTTGCAACGTACACTCGGCACGCTTGAGAGAATCTGAGCAAGTTAACATCGACACTTTCAAAGTCAAATGTAGAATCGCGTCATTTTTAGTCGGTTGAACTAAATCAGTTTTTAAACAATCATGTAAACATTGTACGTAGGCCTTACTTTGTATGGAATTTCGCGAAACTGGTTCACTACTCATAAATCAAGCAAGTGAAGTCGGACATCCTCAGAAAGAGCGCCGGCAGATAGAATGGGTTCACAACTGGGTCTTTGAAATATACCTGTAACAACAGCAAAAGTTTTGTTTTGGAGTAAAAAGAACATTTATTTTAATATTTATCGTATCACATTTCACGGGCAGTGCGAACTTTGCTGACAGTTCAAGCCGTACAAGCCTTACACTATGAACAAAGTGACTACAGCTCTCGATTTAGGAACACTTTGACATCCTTCAAACACACATACCGTATTGGAAAACATTTCGCTACTGCACTACCGTGAATCACACTTTCAGAAATTTAAGACAATAAATATGTCGTCTTGACATGAATACGGTCGTATTGAATAATTTGGATATATCTTCCTTTTTCTCCTCAATCAATATAATGTTATTCTCCGGATTACCTATATTATTATTATTTACATCTGAATACTGTTTGTCGATAGACAACTCGAGGGCCCTTTGAAGAATTTCCACACGGAAGGAAGGGGGGGGGGGGTACGATAAAAACAAAATTGAACCGAGATGTATGAGGCTATGCTATTTCTGGTGAGGTGGGGGAAGGTACGTACAAAGGGGTTATTTTATGGACGAGCAGTTTCACATCTTTGTTGGTCCTCGTAGTTAATTTCGAGCTCAAAAATACCATTCAGGAAGAGGAATTATTCTGAAACGCTTTGTAATGAAAATATCAATGCAACGTGATGGGTGTTAAGAACCAAAAGCCTCCAAAGGTTGGGACAATTAAATAAGGCATAACATAACTTTGTCGTAGAAATTCGTAGAAAGAGTATGTCTAACAAAAAAAACCTTTTGAGTGTAATGCACCTATCTTCACAGGGTTTAACAATAAGTTGCGTAAATATTCTTGCTTAAGTAAGCTGAAAAGATTTTCCAATGATTTGATTGACTTTTAACGGTTTAGGAACTTTTACAACTTCGTTATGCCATCTTTCGTACTCATTGTGCACAAAATTCGTATCCAACTCCGAAAACTGGAACATTATTTTATCGTGTAAAGACTGTGGTGTTTGAATGGTAGGCTACCATATCGTTGTATACAAATTGTATAAGAGTAGGCTGTGTTGTCATTTTTGAATCGCATCATTCGCGAAATAGTGACTAATGACAATGCTCACTGTAATGGTTTTAGGGGCATTCACATCAAAAACTGAACAGGAACAAAAGTTATCAGGATTGGAAAATTTATATTTGCGCAAAAATTTGTGAGGCATGAAAAGCTTTCATTATTTTAATTTCTGCCTTGAAATATCGCAGAAGAAGAAGTAGTAGTGGTAGTAGTAGCAGTAGCAGTAGTAGTAGGAGTGGTAGACGTAGTAGTAGTAGCAGTAGTAGTGGTAGTATTGGGTGTAGTAGTAGTAGCCGTAGTAGTAGTAGCAGTAGTAGTAGTAGTAGTTGTAGTAGTAGAAGTAGTAGTAGTATTGGTAGTAGTAGTAATAGCAGTATTAGGAGTAGGAGTTGTAGTAGCAGTACTAGTTATAGTAGTAGTAATAGTAGTAGTAGTTGTAGTAGTAGTAGTAGTGGTAGTATTGATGGTAGTAGTAGCAGTAGTAGTAGTAGCAGTAGTAGTATAGTAGTAGTAGTAGACTAGTAGTAGTAGTTGTAGTAGTAGTTGTAGAATTAGTAGTGGTAGTGGTAGTGGGAGTAGTTGTAGTAGTAATAGTAGTAGTAGTAGTAGTAGTAGTCAGGGACGTCGCTAGAGGGTGGGTGTGGGGGGTGTCTCATCCCCCCCAATCTTGGTAAAACTGACGATAGTTGGAAAATTTCAGTGCCACAGTCGGAATTTCCGACTGTCGCACTCTAATTTTTCCAACTGTCGCACTCTAATTTTCCGACTGTCGCACACTCATTTTCACAAATTCTTGTAATTTGTGATTGACCTAAAATATTCGGTCAAAATTGACCTTTGATCAGTGATATTTACCACGTTTTCCTTGTCACATTGAGAAATTGTATCTCGCGATCCTTATACTCCACCATACAAAACTTCGTATGATTTTGAATACTCTGAAAAAAAAAATTCTAATAGAACTACTGTACAACGTTCGCCAGCTTCAATTCGGTTAATTTATGTATTAATTTTGCTATTGGTTGGGTTGACCCTGTTCGCTAGCTTCGTCGAAAATAATTTGATGGAAAAAAAATTTCCCCTTTTGTAGTTAGTAGTCTATGTAGCCTAGAAGCAGATAACTTTACTCAGTTGCTAAATTGCTTAACCAGAGTGATTAATAAGTTTTTGAAGTGAGGGCCTGTGTACAAATAGATCGGAAAAAAATTTCCGCGCGCTACGCGCGCGTTCGACATGTTCATGTTGACGAGTAGTACGGGGAGGGGGGAGGAAGGGTGGGTACAAGGCAGCAGTCGGAATTTTCTTGCTCTAAAACCCATCCGGTTGGAATTTTAGACACTACACCCCCTCCCCCCCATTCATCAGGCCTTCGCTACGTCCCTGGTGGTAGTGGTAGTAGTACTATAGCAGTATAACAAGAAAACAAGTTACAACAATATTGTCATATGACTTCGTTTCTGTTGTATGTTTACAGTGCGTCATACATTCTATTCGTTAACATTACCTACCAGAATATGAGAACAACTAAACCGGCCTATTGTCTATAACATTTGAGGGTTTCATCGAACTCTACCAGGAAAATATCAGTTTTAATCGGAACGTGAACACACAAACTATTTCCTGTTCGCACTTGTTGTCAATAGACAGACACCTTTAATAAACGTTCGCAAGATAAAGCAAGTCCTTTGTAGCCATTGTTATGCAGGAACTTTGGTTACATCAACAGCGCTATAAGCTGACTGTGTATTCTTGAGAGTTCGTAGGTCGGTCAGTCACGCCTTCCCATATATTGTAATGCTCGTTGTATAGCCATATGAGACGTTGATAAGGAAACTAACTTTAAGTCGGGAAGGCTGTATACATACAGCATGGTATGACAATACCGTTATTTTATTCAAGTAGTCAACGAAGGTGATACAAGTTTATACTTTTAGCCTTTACTTTATTCTTGCTGCGGTTACCACGGTTGAACTATTTGTATTTATGAAGTACATCGGAAATAGTTAAGTTATCATGAGTCATTTATAACCTCAGGGAAAAATCAAGGGCACATTACATTCCAAATTGTTTCCTGCCAATGAAGTTGTAATTTTAAGAAGCCCTGAAACACTTATTGAAACATATATTTGAGGACAGACACGGACAGGTTTGCATTAATTTGGTTCCTATTTATTACAGATTGAATTCAGTTTTAAAGATATTTGTCTTCGATAATGCTATACAAAACAGCCCAAAATCTTTTTCTTTCCCCTGTAAACTGTAAACAAAACAATGTAAACATCTATCATCAGTTGTTAATCAGTTGTTAATTTTGTTCCGAAACGTGAGGAGTGCTTTCTTTTGGATTTTCTAGTATAATTTAAGCATGAGCTGCCAAACATGCCTTGAACAGTTGTGAAAATAAAAACTGAAAACTGTAAAACTGGGAATTAGATTGGTTGTCGTTATAGATCTGTTTAACGAATGTTAATTGCTCATATCGTATCGTGATTACCATGTCTTCCGTTGCCCCAGCCTGGAGTAGTAGGCAATTAAGTGATACATTATATGGGTGTAGCCTAATGTACGTCAAACAGCCATGATAATTGCACTAGTATTTATGATTGTGACAGTAGCATTATTACTCAGTACTAATAATACACTTAACAGTTGTTTTTTAATTTTGTTATCGTAAAAGCAAGTTTATACTAATTGTCTTCGACATCATTCTTTTATTTCACGAATATTTTACTGCAACACCATGTCAACTAAGTGCTTGTTTATTATTAATGTTTCTTTTTTCTGTTTTCCTTTGTGCTTTGTCTTTTGTATCAGGACCTTACATAGTTATAGCTTCTGTGGATTCCCCTCAACCCATTGTTTTTTTTCATTCATCATTTCTTTAGTTTGAAGCTGCTTAAAAGGTACACTTTGTCTCAAACTTACCTATAACTATACATACTTACTATGTTAAGCGACGATGGTTAAAATACAGTTTTTCAAATCACATCAAATCAATATCTTGTAGTTATGTAAGCATGACCTGTAGTGAATGACTTTTATTTAATATGTTTACGTCTACATCTGTCGAGGGCTGATTACACGGTGGTTTTATTATTAATCATATTTAAACTGTAATCGTGATTCAAGGAAAATTTGTTAAAAGTAACATTATAAATGATTAATGCTTGTGAATACTTTTCGTTTGCACTGTCTATTTATATGTGATCTAGCAACAGCTTTAGCGCTAGGAGTACTTCATTGAAATTTCGATATCAACAAAACAATGTTAGCATGTAGCGCAATCAAACTTTATTAAACATCGATAAACCACGTACCTATGCGTTATTGAAAACAAATTGTAGGCCCCATTAGCTTTTTATAAACACATGTTAAAAATGTTCGTAGTTACCAGTTGTATTTGTCCATGCCTGCCAAATGATTCCTACTTGTAATGTAGTGTAGTGAGACCTTCCTGGCTGTTGTTGTTGTTTTTTCTTTTATTGTGACCATACGTTTGACCATTTCCCTGTTTATCGATAGTCCGGGTTCCAAACTACCGAGTCGTGCATCTATACATTATTTCGTCATTTCTTTTTTCCGTTAACCCATGTGCCAGTGTGAGCAAAAGGGATGAAAATATAACGGGATCTTTGTACTCAAGCACAGTCACACTAGTTTGGGGTGGGATCAAAGTATCAATCAGGTAATACATATAGCTAGTCGTTATTATAAAGGGAAAAAGAAAACTACGAAAATAGTCCAAGAAGATGAGAAAAGTTAAGGAAACATTCGTCATGAATTCAGTTTAATATGCATATAATTATAAGTATGACCCAGGTTGAAGTTCATATCTCTTTGTAAAGCCTAATGGGAAAATAGTTGGATCATTCGTGCAAGAAATCGAAAGATATAAAATGACAGATTTTAGCAGATCGAAAAAAGAATTCAGCAGAAAATACTTTATTGCAACAGACTAGAGTAGAAGTAAACTGAAATATTCTATTTAAATTCAATCCAACATAACAGTCTTGTGAAATTAAACGTCTCTTTTGTCAAGGAAGCAGTGGCGGAGCTAGTGGTATTGGTCAGAGGGGGCGAGAATGGTCTTTAGGGGCGCTTTCGACACTATCTAAGCGGAGCGCCACCATAGTTTGGCGCGGAGCGTGCAGAAGTTTTTTGACTAAAGATACTCCCTAGATCACAGGAAATGACCCTTCCCGGGCCTTGCTTATTTGCAGATAAACGAAGAATAAATAGGTATCATCGCCATTTTGTCAGAAAATTACACCAACAAAATGTGACAAATGTCAATAGGTATTTGAGAGCGCAATAAAAAAGTCAATAATCGCGAATAAGTAAAAAGTGGTAAAAAGCTGAAAAGGGCGCCAGCAGTCCATTTGAGTCCGTCAGGGGGGGGGGCATCCGCCCCCTCTGACTATATGGACGCTCCGCCACTGCAAGGAAGGATTCAAGACGTACTAGTTACTCGTCGTCGTACCGTTCTTGCCATAGAGCTCTAGTAAAGGTTAAAATCTGCATTTTGTTCCATTCCTTGATGTGTAAAAATCAAACGCAAAGACTGAAGCATTATATATAAACAAACCGCACTGTAATGCCTGATACATACATATAAAAACAGCAAAGATCGCTACTTTATTAGAAAACCGAATTCTGTAATTGAACTTTTGAAAAATGTTCAGTAATGATATTGGTATGAACGTAAAGGTCTCAAAGGTAATTAACAAAGCCAAGAACCCCATTTTATTGTTTTTGCGAACAATTCTTTTTTGTCCCTACGTATTTACCTTCTGGTGTAATGATATACTCAAAAGGTTCCATATTTCTGTTCGTGATGACTACACAGACAACGTTTAAATCATATATGGTATAATTTGTCAGTTTTGGGCACTTGCAATTCTATTACTAGTAATCTTTGAATTTGTTGTTATATCAACAAACATCATTGTGGTAGAGTGCAAATTAGAATGTGACACAAAGGTCGGAAAGAATAGCACCATGGTGACCGTCATGGACTTTTGAATACTTTGTATAGTGCTGTCTGCGAATTTTGTTCAACTTTGAATTCTGTTTTACGCCCACGGTCGTACGACTCATGACATAGTGATTTATATATATATATTGAATATAGAATTTGTCAAGCACGGAAAGAAAAACGTAATACAGAAGGAAGTTTACTGGCCGCTACCAGTACATAGAAAACGAACAGTGAAAAGGTAGGCATAAGATATGTGCGAACTGTACACGAGACTATGATATGTTTTCTTAGGAAATTTGTTGACAGAATCGTTAACGACATGATGCCCATGGTCTTACGAATACATGACATAGGTTAACCGTAGTGAGTTATATTTATAGAATTTGTCAAGCACGGAACGAAAAGTTATACCGAAGAAAGTTTACTGGCCGTTACCAGTGGATCATCTATATACATAGAAAACGAACAGTGAAAGGTAGGCATAAGATATGTGCAATCTGTACATGAGACTATGGTATGTTTTCATCAGTGTTAAAACGATATATGGAAGTAAGTAAGTAATTCAAAATTTAGGGAATTTGTTAACATAATTGTTTACGGCAAGACGCCCATGGTCTTACGACTACATGACAAAGGTTAAAGGTAGTGAGTTATATATAGATTGAATATAGAATTTGTCAAGCACGGAAAGCAAAAGTAATACCGAAGGAAGTTTACTGGCCGTTACAGTGGATCATCTATATATGTAGACAACGAACAGTGAAAGGTAGGCATACTATATGTGCAATCTGTACATGAGACTATGGTATGTTTTCATCAGTTTTAAAACGATATATGGAAGTAAGTAAGTAATTCAAAATGTAGGGAATTTGTTAACATAATTGTTAACGACAAGACGCCCATGTTCTTACGACTACATGACAAAGGTTAAAGGTAGTGAGTTATATATAGATTGAATATAGAATTTGTCAAGCACGGAACGCAAAACTAATACCGAATGAAGTGTACTGGCCGTTACAGTGGATCATCTATATATTTAGACAACGAACAGTGAAAGGTAGGCATACTATATGTGCAATCTGTACATGAGGCTATGGTTTGTTGTCGTTAGTGTTAAAATGATATGCTGATATATGGAAGTAATTACAAATTTAGGAAATTTGTTAACAGAATTGTTTACGACAAGACGCCCATGGTCTAACGACTACATGACATAGATTAAAGGTAGTGAGTTATATATAGATTGAATATAGAATTAGTCAAGCACGGAAACAAAATGAATACCGAATGAAGTGTACTGGCCGTTACCAGTGGATCCTCTATATACATAGAAAATGAACAGAGAAATGTAGGCATACTATATGTGCAATCTGTACATGAGGCTATGGTTTGTTGTCGTCAGTGTTAAAATGATATACTGATATATGGAAGTAATTACAAATTTAGGAAATTTGTTAACAGATTTGTTAACGACAAGACGCCCATGGTCTAACGACTACATGACATAGATTAAAGGTAGTGAGTTATATATAGATTGAATATAGAATTAGTCAAGCACGGAAAAGCAAACTGAATACCGAATGAAGTGTACTGGCCGTTACCAGTGGATCCTCTATATACATAGAAAATGAACAGAGAAAGGTAGGCATACTATATGTGCAATCTGTACATGAGGCTATGGTTTGTTGTCATCAGTGTTAAAATGATATACTGATATATGGAAGTAATTCAAAATGTAGGGAGTTTGGTAACAGAATTGTTTACGACAATACGCCCTTGGTCTAACGACTACATGACACAGGTTAAAGGTAGTGAGTTATATATATAGATTGAATATAGAATTAGTCAAGCACGGAAACAAAATAAATACCGAATGAATTGTACTGGCCGTTACCAGTGGATCCTTTATATACATAGAAAACGAACAGTGAAAGATATGCATACTATATGTGCAATCTGTACATGAGACTATGATGTTTTCATCAGTGTTAAAACTATATACTGATATAAGGAAGCACGTCAAAATTTATGGAATTTGATAACAGACAATACGCCCATGGTCTAACGACTACATGACATAGGTTAGAGGTAGTGAGTTACATATATATTGACTATAGAATTAGTCAAGCACGGAAAGCAAAAGTAATACCGAATGAAGTGTACTGGCCGTTACCAGTGGATCCTTTTAAACACAGAAAACTAACAAAGAAAGGTAGGAATAAGATATGTGCAATCTGTACATGAGACTAACACATGTTGTCATCAGTGTTAAATGATGATTCAAAATTTTGGAGATTTGTTGACAAAATTTAAAAAATTACTATAATCACTACAATAATATTTATCCACCGCGTTTGGTTTGCTCTGTACTCCAGAAATCACATCTACCAAAGCGATGGCCTCTGCTACCCCTCTAAGGGACATGGAAGATACTTTCTTCCAGTGTCCGATTTGCTTGGATCACTTTAAGGAACCAAAGCTGCTGCCATGTCTCCATCGATACTGTAGAGAATGTTTGCAAACTGTCGTTGAAATCAGCCAAGATGGGGCGGTTAAGTGTCCAATGTGTAAACAGGATTATGACATACCAGAGAATGGGGTTGACGATTTCAAGACTGACTTTCATATGAAGAGTATACTAGAGTTCATACAATTGCAAAAATGTTTTGAAAGTCAAGATTTAAAGAAATGCATCAGCTGTTCAAAGAACACGATAGTTTCAGCATACTGCTTTAAATGTTGCGATTTTTTGTGTGAAGAATGCTACGAGATTCACATCATCAATAAAATGTTTGTAGATCATCAACCACATACTCTGAAATTGGAAAGTATTGAAGATAATCACCTAACACTGGATAAATTAGCAGCACTTACGGAAGATCCTAGGTGCCATACACATGTGAAAGAGAGCGCCATATTATGTTGCAGTAGTTGCGGAAATGTACCAGTTTGTGTGATTTGTACATACAGTAAACACAAAGGTCATGACCTACATGACGTAACTGAGTTAGCTAAAAGTGAAAGACAATTGCTCGAACAGAAACTGGCTGAATTAGAGATACAAAAACCTAAATTATACGACTTTTCAAATAAAATCAGAAACATTCCCCGAAATACGAAGGAAAACCTCGCCAAAATGACAAAAGATTTCATCGATCAGCAGAAACCGCAGGTAGATAAGATTAATAAACAACTTGCCGGAATTACCGATGGCAAAGGACGAGGCTTAGGGGATATAGAAACCCGAAGAAGATGTGAACACAAACGAACGAGGCTTCTTTTCGAACAAGAATTTGCCGAATTGAAAGTAAAATATGATGTCTACAGGAAAGCAACAGAAGCAAAATATGACAACGAAACAGAAGATTTAAAAGAAAGGTATGATGAAATTGAGGACGAAGTCCGTAGAAAACTTAGGAGATTAGACGCCAATGTAAAGAATTTCACAAGCGCTACAGAACTACTTCCCAAAAGGAACGAAGAGGAACTAAAGAAACTATCAGATTATTGTGACCAGATTGTAAAGCGATATGAAAACTTCACAGTTACGACTTCATCTATTTTCGCTTCTAAAGACAAGTGGACATATGCTCAGTGTATCCCTGATATTAGAGCAGCCAGCGAACCTCTGATAGAAGAAATGAAAAAGGACTTTCCAGAAATAGAATTGTTATCGGATGATAATCTCAGTGATTTTACAAAATCCATTACCAATGACGTCATAATCGCTGATCATCCAGAGTCTGTTTTCATTGTTGAGGACATCAAAGCTAAAGGTTGGAAAATGAGTGGTATTACAAGCACCAGGGATGGTAACATCGTCATCACTGGCGAGTCATCACCTGAGCACTCCCATATTACTGTCATGAACAGAAGACGAGAAATACTAACACAAAAGCAGATTAAGTCTGCCAAGACGTCTACCCCATATCGTTTCTGTTGTTCGTTGTCAAAGTTTAAAGTTGTAACCGTCTGTTATCCCGATGAAATCGGTATTTACGATCGCCGTGATAAATCGTACAAAGGCAAAAAGATATCCAAATTTCCAGCAGATCGATTGGTGTGGAGTGTGACGACCGATCCTGATAGCAAGCACGTCTTTGTTGGTACTAACAGCAGATATGTGTATGTATTTGATAATAAGTTGAATTACATTCACACCATAAAGCTACCAGATGTAATCAGTGGGTTGCAAGATATCACTGTACATAGAGGTAATCTCCTGGTATGTGGTGACAATAAATGTAAGAGAGCATACGCAATCAACATGGAGGGAACAGAGACTAAACTGATGTATGAATTCACAAAACCAGATTTGGAAGGATGCCAATTCATACCTATCAGTGTTTGTACAGACGTGAACGATTTCATCTACGTATTGTGGCGAGCATCTATCCGCGGTCACGTTAACGGAGTCATCGTACAATACAATCAGGATCGCAAACAGCTTGCAACAACAAAACCAATAAATGACATGGTTTTTCGTCTGACTATAAGCAGAACGGATGATGAGGAGAAACTTTTGGTAGCATCATCTACATCAGCGAAACTGTACACGTACAGATTATAAGCAATGTTGTGAAGAATTAAGAAAAAATAGTCTATTAAATTGTAGTTAGTGATTAGTAAAAAACATTTCCATTTCAGAAACCCTCATCTACCTTCAAATAATCATTCAAAAATAACCAGACACAGAATAATATTTATGTATTTCACACACGAAATGATAACTCCGCAAAATACGTTTTAAGCAAATCTATTGATAAGAGCATTTATGACTAAGGTTTGGACATCATTGCAGTAAGTGACAGCAAATAAATAAGGGCAAAAACACGGAAGCGAATGTTAAAACGAAGGTTGAAGCGATGAGTTTCAGACATAACGCAATCAAAACGGAACAACTTACGGTTAGGAGTTTCACGGGCGCAGTGCGCAAATATGAAAGTCTCTGTAGGTATACTGTTTGGATTGGATATGCTGAAAATGGGTCAGTACTTCCAGCTAAGAATGGGTGCACTGCAGCTCGTTATGTCAACTTGCAACATATTAAAACTTAAATGAAGATGACGCCTCGCCAAACAGAGTTTTAATTACGAAAGTTAAATTTGTTAAGTTAATGGAATATCAACTCCATTAAAACAACACAAGAAATAACGACCTGGATAACTAATTTACTAATCTACCACTTTGGTTTTAATATTCAAATTATAGGGTTCTGACATTAATGTCATGATTTATTCTTTACTTTTGTGATTCAATTGCCATCATTTCAACTATGTCAATACCCTTTCCTTTAATTTTCATAAGTTTGGATCTATAAATTACATCCTATCAATTAATATTAAATTATTCTTGGCCTATACAATGTATGTAATATGTTTAAATATTGAAATGGAAGTATTATTATGTTGAATAGTCGTATGTTTGTATCAATATGTTGAAATGGACACATGGATTGTGGTTCACCAAATATTAAATGGTCGCCAATCTCAACCTTGTCAGATGAAGTCGTTCGGTTAAATTGATCAAATGTTACATTGACTTTGACATGACCGATGGCTGATGTATAACGTTATCACCGCATGTAACATTTAGTGACATGCTCAAGGGGGGGGGGGGGAGGGGAGCATGCTCCTCTTCTAAACAAAATATATCATGTTTACATTATTATTTATCAGCATTATTAAAACAAATAATACTTATTACTTATATAACCTTAATTATAATCTAACTATGCCTCAGAATGCATCATTTCACATTGACACTTTTCTCAAGGTAGGGGAGAGACCTCCATACCCCCGCCCCTACCTCCCCCCCCCAGCTAAGGAATTCAGCCCATACCTTAACCAGTCGGGAAAAGTTTGAGTTCTCCTCACCCCACCTTTAAAAACATGTGCATGCTACTGCTATCATTCTAGGTAATAAATGTAAATCTTTTTTCCCTGTATCCTATATCTGCTTCATTTATGTACGATAAACTTTGAACATTTGAGCAGCTAGTTTATTTGAAGAGTCATCAAAATGCCACTTTATGTAGGAATGTAATGTCTCTATGTTGATAGATGATTTGAATGTGACAAGGAAAGACAGACTGTTTTAGCTCAGTTGCCATGATCACATCATACAATATAAGATGTTGCCAGATTCATTCACAAACTGTCAACAACTTTGAAAACATTCAAATATTCCCAAATAAAAAAAGGTCTATATACAGTTTTGACGAAGCAATGAAGACATTTATAGTAATCGAAGTAGAAATCAACTTAATTTTCAGGAACCTAACTTGCAAGTAATGCTTTTTTTTTGGGGGGGGGGGAGGAATGGGTTGCACTTTTTCTGATTCTACTTCGCTCTGTTTCTGTTGCTGAGTTTCTTCTTTTTGCACTTTTCTGTTTATTATTCCTTATTCTCTTATTTTAATGTACATAAAAAAATCATTTTAGTATTTTCCTAGAAGTATTTCAGTATGTTTTGAGTAATCGTAATGTAACGTTATATGAAAAGTGTCAATAAAAATACCACAAAACAGCGTTCATTTTCTTAAACCTCTAAATGATTTTCAAAATTTGGCATCTCTGTTCCAGTCTCCATTTTTGTCTTCTCCGGGCAACTTTCTATAATGACGCGGAAAACGGAAACAAAGCCAAGGTCCAGTTTATGTTAGTTAGCAATTTTAATAGAAACCAAGTATTCAATTCCGAACGCATTATAGCTTAAATTCACAATGTTTTCTGACGTCGGCGTATCAATGTTTTTTGTATGAATTTTAACATCTACCGAAGGAATCTATATCAACATCTGTAAAATTGGAGAAGAAAGGGGCAGAATGGGGATAAGCTTGGAACATGATGTTCTTTTCTCCTTATTTCCGGCCTCTGTTTACATGTAAAAAGACTTGTATGTTTTGTACAAGGTTTGTGATAAGTTTAATGAGAATCACATGAATAGGACAGGACTATGATTAGAGATAATTGCATTTTTCTCAAATCTATTGATAGTATATAGTTATACGATCAGGCAGTCGTTCCCGACAGTTTGCATACAAAACTGGTCACGGTTCTCGTGGCTAATAGTGATGCATATTCCAGTCATCAATAACGAGGCTAATTTACGAATATCCAATCAACAAACTATACTTAGAAGAGAAATAAACCCTGGGGTTTTGCAGTGACCTCTTAGCAGAGACTAATATTCTTACACCCTCTGTGATATAACTAGTCTAAACTACCTTTCACAGAATTTTCAGGAATTTTCTAATGATTTTTTTTCACACCTACTGTGTTGGCGGCCATTATATAACGAGGGCGCTACAAAATTAACGTTTGCGAGCCTTAAGTTAATTAATTCCCCTCTATCAATATGAATTGTACACTAAGTCTAGTTCTGTCGGAAATTGTTCGGACGTTGGTGTAAAATGCCGGAGTGCCAAGCATTTGGTTGTGTAAATAGGAGAGAAGAGGAAGGAGCAGGGAAGGGGAAACGATGTTATGTTATTCCTGACGGGAAAAGGTTTCCAGAGAAAGATACCGTAAAAAAAGCCCAAAAGCACTAGGATTGTCCCTCGTTCGCAGATCTGTTACTAGTGTTGGTAGTACTAGCATAACTACCAGTTTCTGTGTAGCAAGCTCTAAGTCTCGTAGTCTCAGTTCATCCACTATGTATTCAAGCTCGAATTGCTAGCACCCAAATCCAAATGCATCCATGTTCTCTTTTTTTTCTTTTTAAATTCCCGAGTCCGGAAAGTGTTTCGGAAGAAACATTTGACTACACCTTTAGTTATCGTGAACGGCGCGTAGGAAATGTTAAGCTCCGAATGTTTCAATGTGTCGAAATGCAATATGTGTCTCGCTTACGTCACGAAACAGGCGAGAACTGTCGGAATTCAAATTAAATATGCCAATTTAATGGGTGACAAATAAATCGATTTTAAGGTTGAAAAAATGTTTCAAGCATTTGTGTTGCTTCTGTCTAAACTGAAGAGCGTACTGCTAAATGGTATTCTCTAAGCACAAAATGCTTCATATCTCCTTTAAAGATCTGCTTTATTGGTTCCAATTAGCACGCTATAGCTAGGAAAGTTTTGTGAGTACGTAATCGACCTGCCACGGTCGTAAATCGACCTCAGGCTCGACAATTAGCCTGCATAGCATTTTAACACCATTAGGCTCTTTGTGTTAACACTGTGTGGAAATATGTTCATGTCTACAGTGTAGTTAATCATATAGCGTTCACACAAAGACCATCAAACAAGAAAGATATGTGGCAGGCGTTGCAGACTAATTGGTAAAATGAGGTCATTTTACGACCAAGGCAGGTCGATTACGTAATCTCAAGAAACGTTTCCATGATAGCGTGCTATAGTTGGGGTCTATAAAGCAGACTTTTAACCTTCACTTACCAACCGATCGAATTAGCATGCTGCCGAACAATGTTTTTTGGGGGAAAATCATAACTTGAGATAATAATACACAACAGAACTTCCTATAGCTTTATTTTGTACAGAAAACAGCCTGCATCAATAAACAACCTTTATCTGAGGGGGTCATGTGGACTTTTTTTTTCCAAAGATAAGTTTACATTTTTGATATTTTTAACCTTTTTTTTTCAAGAAAATCGTGAGCCCAGTAAGAAACTTAAATCAACTGAACCTCTCAGTTACAAACTAGCTAAGACATAACAGGAAATTTTTAAAATCATTTTAAAAATGATTTAAAAAATGTTTCTCTCGAATGCCTCACCGTACCCGCAAGATGGTTACATTTTTAGAACCGGCAAATTTGAAAAACTGGATTACATACAAACAATTTAGCAAAAACGATTCTAATTTGGCTCAACCGAACGTACCGGAGCGCGTTGACACACTATATACCGATCCTGCACACGTACTATTGCATGTAAATTTCTGAATCGGAGGAGGCTTTGGATCTCCTTTTTATGGACTATCCAGCCGTTGGACATGGATAAGGCTCACCCCCATAGGCCATATGGACTCTTCCTAATTTGCATACAAGGCATTTAAATTAACGGGCAACAAAACAAGACCTGCTCATTCCTCCACTTCCCCCCGCCCCCCCCCCCCCCGCCCATAGCAGATGTTTGGCACTGCTGGTGAACAACGACCATCAAAGCCCCGTTTTCTGTAGGGCCCGCACCACCACCACAGAAAAAATGGGGGGGGGGAGACTTCAAGTAGGGTTAGAATTGGTAAAAACCTTCATGGAGGGACCAATGACTAATGGTCTATTTACTGTGAATATGCTGTTGTACTGTACATCTATATGAGATTATATTACAAAGCTTGTCAATACCAAGGAGGTAAGCTGGAAAGTGCAGGGGGTTGGGAAGGGGTGGGGGACATAGTGCAGAGTACTGCAGAGGGGTAAATTTGGTTGAAAATTTTCCTACTCTTCTGTCGTAACTTTGATTGGGACTAGTGGCTATACATCTATCTACAATAAGCATATGCTTTTACATTACATAGATGGTGCTATGGTGAGGGATTCATGTGGGTGAGGAAGGAGTGGGGTATAAGGAGGGAGGTTGGCAACCTGGTAGTAGATATGATTGAGGGGAGGGAATGAACTGGTTTGAAAGTTTGAATTAGAAATTTGAAGTCAAAGCAACTTGTTTCTCATTTTACAGGTTATAATTTATGCACACACTAATTACCCTTGTTCCAGTTACAGCAACAACTGAGGTTTCAAGATGATGTGGATGCACAACAGCCTCTACTTATCACTCCAGAAGAGTTCTGAAGAGCATGGAGACCATGACTTCGATATAAACTCTAAATTTGGTAGCCTGTAAAAAAATTATAATTTATTCGCGAATGAAAAATCAACAAAACGTCTAAAAGTTAGTCATATCCCTCACATTCAAACACCAAATTATATTTTACTTATAAAATAACATGTCTTGATCTCATCCAGCTATCAAAATTCTTGACGATTTCATCAAAATCATTTCAAATTGGCAAAGAAAGTGTATCTTGAATGACTACATTTGCATATTTGCAAACGTAATTAGCTCAATTATTGAGAAACAAATATTGGAAACCTCATTCAATACCTTTCCAACAATGCATAACTTCCTATTGCCAAAAGTGACTGGATTTTGAATAATAAAAATTTGTAAATAATTTCCCAAAGACCTTTGAGACCTTTGTATATATAAAGTACAATAAAGGGGAAACTGTGTTAAATGCATCAAAGACCCAACACGTACCTTGATTTGTTTCCACACCAACGTAGGCGTACGCGCATGATGCCTTTCAATTGGCCGAGACATCGCCTTCTGTTTGATATTCTATATATAGAATGGTTTACGTGCGTATGCTTTTGGTGACACATATCGACAGCAGCATTTCTGTACGCTGCCATTACAAGGAATTCCCCTATATGTTGCAATGTGTACTTAGGTTTTCGTTGTGTAACGGTGCATTATAGTGTACGTGTAACACATATATAGCGCTTGTACAATGAGATGCAAGCAACGTACAGAATAATAGAGCGAATTAACCAGTACTTGCTGCTATTACTCGGGACTTGATCGTTGTGACTGAAACCTGACAAAGAAGTTACAAAACCAACCGTTACGAGATACATCCAAAGTGAAATCCAGGTAAATCCTTGGCTTCAAAATCTGTATTGAAAATTCTTGTAGTTAGCGTGCCTCAAAACAGTTTAAGAAGAGCTAATTTTTTATCCAAAGAATTTTGACTAGCTATACTGTGGAATGTTGCTGCTGCAGACTAGGCCTACTTACGTTTGTTACAGCAAACGACTTTAATAGCTTGATGGATTTTACTAATTTTCACTCCAACTAATTTTGACTAGTTACTGTAGATTATATCAGTCTGCTGCAAAGGTTTTCCGTTTCATATAATATACGACTTGAACCACTTGAAATTCATATCTGATTTGGCTTTATGGGATTTTTTTTACCAGTCGGTAAACACACACAGCTGTAAAATGTTAGGTTAGATTGCTTCCATTGCGGGAACTACATACTGGCCGAACTGACCCATATAGGGTACTTTCCAGTTGTAACTAGCAACCTTACACCAGCATTTCCATTGTTATTGTACATGAGCAGTTTACCTTCAGTACAATCCTACAGATAGCTATAGCAATTTAATATGATAACTAACCTCTTAAACGTAATGAAGTAGAAAAAATACATTTTTAAAGAACACATACAGTATAGGCCCTATACGTATACGTAGAGCCATGAAGTATGTTAACTATAAATGTGAAAATGATATTGTCTGACAATCCACCGATACTAAAATGTTCACATTCGAGCCATATAAATGTGTAGCCTAATATTGACAATATCTATATGTAAGTTTAATATTCATGTTAAGTTTAAATATAGAATTCACTTCAAAGGAATCATAGTTACCGTAACATAATAGAACAAGACCCATTGACGTTTGATGAAGATGTTTATTTTGAATTAGTTGCTCTGTCCAACAACAAGTTGGCAAAGGGCAAACGCTCAGAGGGTGACAACGGTATGGATAATACACTATGGGCTATTTTTAAAGCAAGCCTATGATCTTGAAAATCAAAATGGATACACATTTGTGTTAAAGAAATCCTTACATTTGCGTTATTGCCAAAATAGTTGAGCATTCGCTAAGAAAATAAAGAACTTGTTTCATGCAAGACAATATAAATAAGTTAATAAACATGATAGTTCAAGGGGAACGTTACTTTTGACTGATGGAAGAATAAAATATGTTTAGTATCATTGTGAAATTGAGATTCCTACAGAATGTTTTCGAGTTTGTACCATTAGGTTTCATAATTGAAGCCTTTCCCTGACGAATAAAGTTGTTATACTTTCTATAGGACTTTATTGTTAACACGAACTATGATTTAAATAGGGTTCTAAGTTACCAAAAGGGTTGCGGTGCTAACCATATTTCAGCTACTGCGGTATATTTGGTTTAAAATCTGTTTACAATGTGCGTGTTTTGTCTTTACTTTCTACATCTAGGTTTACGAAATAACGAATTCCACTAAAATGGCCTCATTAACTCTTCTGAAGGACTTGACCGAGAGTTTTTTCATGTGCTCTATTTGCTTGGATCACTTCAGAGAACCAAAGCTATTACCGTGTCTTCACCGATACTGCAGGAACTGTTTGAAAGAGATCGTTCGAGCAAGCCACGATGGGGCCTTTAAATGTCCAATGTGTAAACATGAATGCTTGGTACCAACAAATGGAGAGCTTGGATTCAAGACTGATTTTCATATGAAAAGTATGCTTGAGTTTATACAACTACAAAATTCTTTCGAAAATAAAGACTTGAAAAAGTGTGTCAGTTGTTCAAAGTGTACGACAGTTTCAGCATACTGCTTTAAGTGCGAAGATTTTTTATGTGATCAATGTTACAATGTTCACGTCAGCAATAAAATGTTCAAGGACCACAAACCACACAGTCTGAAATTGGATCAAATTGAATCAGAGAACTTGACACTGGAGAAATTGTCGGCAATATCTGAAGATCCCAGGTGTCAAACACATGTCAAACATGCAGCTTTGTTGTGCTGTTGCTCTTGTGGAAATGTACCTGTTTGCGTCGCATGTACCTACGGTAAGCACAAAGGCCATAACCTGCATGACGTCACTGAACTAGCAGAGAGTGAAAGAAAATTGCTGCAGTCAAAACTTGCTGAAATAGATCAATACAAAAGTAAGTTATTAAGCTTACCACATCAGATTGATAGTACCGCAGAAATGCTTAATGAAAATGACCAGAAAAAGACAAAAACTTTGCAACATCAGTACGATAAACAGGTTAGCAAAGTTCAACATGAAATGGAAAAAAGTTCTGCTGAGCGTGAAAAAGGCTTAAAGGACATAGAATACAACAGGAAAGAGGAAAACAAGCTTATCGATTTAAATTATAATAAAGAATTAAACAAGTTGAAAGAGAAATATCGTGAAATCAGGAAAACTACTAAGAGCAGATACGATGACGAAGGTGGAAAGTTTAACGTAAAATGCGAAGAAATTGATAGTGAACTTCAGAGAAAGCTCAAAAACTTAGCTGATGATTTAAGAAATTTGACAGCTATCAAAGAAAAACGCAGGAAAGAGTATAACAAACAACTAAGGGAAATATCAGATTATTGTGACAAGATAATCAAACGATACGAGAACTTTACAGCAACGACTTCTTCTATCCTTGCTTCTAAGGACGAGTGGAAAGACTCCCAGTGTATCCCTGATATTAGAGAAGCCTGTGAGCCTCTGATAGAAGAAATGAAGAAGGAATATCCACAGTTAGAATCTTTATCTGACTTTAGTGTTTGTGATATTACCAAAGTTATCCTTGATAACGTAATAATTACCGATCACGAAGAGTCTGTTGTTGATGTTAAGGGATTCAGGGATAAAGGTTGGTGGATAAATGGTATGGCTTGCAGTGGCGATGGCAATATTGTCATCACTGGTGCCTGTGAACCTGAAGAATACTCACATATTTCTGTTATCAACAGGAAAGGGAAAATACAACGACAGGATCAGATGGAAAGAGAACTGGGATTTACTCCGTATCGTTTCTGCTGTCCTTTATCAAAGTTCAAAGTTGTAACAGTTTGCATGCCCGATGAAATCGGGATTTACGATGTTCGTAATGGTTCATACCACAGTCAGAAAATAAGTGACGTCATCACCAGCTGGCCAGAAGGTCGGCTGGTGTACTGTGTAGCAAGTGACTCTGTCAAAGGAAAAATCATAGTAGGTACTGACAGCAGAGATATATATGTATTTGATGGTCAGTTGAATTACAGTCACACGACGACACTTCCAGATGTATTCACTGCATCTTTTGATATCACTAAACAAGGTCAAAGTTTCCTGATCTGTGACTTTTTCGGTAAGAGAGCGTTTGCAGTCGACATCGATGGATCAGAGAGTAAAATGAGATATGAATTCACAAAACCAGATCTAGATGAAGCTGACTGGGTTCCTTTTAGTGTGTGTACAGACAAGAGCTATTTTATCTACATGTTATGGCGAGCGGAAACATCAGGCAAAGTAAAACGTATCTTGACGCAGTATAGCCAGGATGGGAGACAGTTACTATCAACTAGACGGATAGATGATATTTCCCGTTGTGTGACTACATTACAAATGGATACTGCGGAAAAACTCCTTATTGCAACATCCCAGATGGGAAAGATGTATACCTACGGTCTAGTGGAGAAATAGATTATTAATCCTTGAACGTAAATGACGGTGGACCCGTTTTATTCCTAGTGAGATATCCAAACAATTGATAACTTGTTTTGCTTTGTCGACACAAAGTAACTTATAGACTGTGGTACCCAATACTAGATGTGAACGAGTTTAAACTTCCCGTCGCAATTTTCAAATTCCCTTTCATTAAGGAAATCTCTTATATTTGAAATCTTTTTTCATCTTTGTCTCTGAGTTATCTGTCGTTTTGCCGAATATGAAATAAGTCGGTCACTTCACATTTAGCGCTATGTTTAAAGTTTTCATTTGAACTGTTTACATTTTTACTGACTTTCTTTATTGATGGTTTAAATTGTTCCATCTCCTGACATTCGAGCATATATTTAATTTCTCAACAGTCGAATTTGGTATCGTCAGATTGTGGCAAACCCAATTTATAGTCTGCCATTACTTGGAATATGCTCTTCAATTTGAAGACAGATTTTGATCAGTAAATGTTTCTTACGGTATCTGAAAAGTCTAGTGCACTGCTTCTATGTCATACAAAGTTGGTCTATATGTTAAAGACTTTTAGTTTAATTATCTATCATAAGCTTTTTATTTAATCCTCTCTTTGTCCCTCCACAGTTTATCTCGAACCTCTCCTCTTCCCCCTGTTTGTTTGTTTCTTCTCTCCATCCCTTGCCTACTAATTCTCTTTCATCTATCTCTTTTCTGTTCACCCTGCTCTTTAACCTGTCGTGTATTTGTCCCATCTGTTACTGCTACTTGCTAGGATCGAAACGTCAGGCCCACTTACTTTTACACATTCTCTTACACAGGCTCTTTAGTGTATAAGGACTTTGCTAACAGTATTGTTTATTTTAACCTTTAATAATAAACGATTAGCCATTTGAATTTACAAGGGTGTTCTGTTGAGCCTGGATAAACGGGGCCTTAATGCGATTTTAAAAAAAACATCGTGACCTTGTATATGTGAGGATTGCGTGATCTATACTCTATTATATTGTTGTTAGATACAATTTCTTTGATTAGCTCTGCAGAGGAGAGAAGAAACATATTGCAAACTATATTGAAAACCACCATACTATGCCAATATCATTTATGGTCACGGATAAACAGAATGCAACCATATGTTTGATTTGCATTGACTAGAATACAGTGTTACACCATTTCTAAGACATTCTTTCTAATGTACCAGCAGTCTTCATCAAAACATGCTGATTTGCTCAATATATTTTTCGCTGGATACACGAGAGGTTCGTCAATTGTATAGGTTTCATAGGTTTTCTGACAATAATATCTAATAATTAACGCACTGCAAATATATCATGGCACGTTGATCTTTTAAATAATTTCGTTTCTCACCAATGGTAGCCTTGATAGGCAAAAGTTATGGTTTAATTTTTGTGACCCTTTTACAAAGCGTTTACAGTAATTCAATAAACTCAGATCTACGAACCAACCTTGGAATCAGAATTCAATGGTACTCTTTATGTGAGAATGATCATCAACATTGAACATGATGGCTGTATAACGTAAGTTGAGGTTTCTAAAGTAACTGATGTTATTGGGTTTATGCTCTGTAAAACATAGTTTGCAGCTTAACGTTCTTCGTCAAACGTTCCACAGTCAGTAATATGCATGCATGGCAGAGATTTATATTAGTACAGTGTACCATCGTATCGTTGTGACCGTACAGTAGGACTATTCTGTCGAATGGTACTTGACATTTAAAGTATGATGGAGTTTTAGATATCGTTTTGAAGTCCAACTTACAAAACTGCAACTGACATTTGAAACATTAATTTATTTAAACTACGTGCAACTTCGTGTACTTTACAGGGTCAAAGACTAACTATATTAAATTGACAAATCCATCTCGTGACAACGAGCTACAGGTCTGCCACAGTACACTCCATTTCCTTTCAACGTGGAATTCATACTGAACCTGGTACTGCTAGTATTAGAGGGAAAATATACCATTTTGTTTACATTAAACTTGATATACTGACGTTTACCACAAATAATAAGACGACAACAGCTTCAGGTGCCCAGAAGAGCAGTTTGTATGAACATAAAGAACTAATAGTAAGTTAAACT
>JAIPMN010001272.1:4232-76288 GCA_020650975.1 Apostichopus californicus | reverse complement strand
GAAATGGACATATGTGGTATTAAAGTACAGACACCTCAGCATTTATGCCTCAAAGAAAACATGAGGGGATATGAATGGGTGCTTACACCCCATTATGCAGGGAAGACTAGACAATATACAGTAGTAATATTCTTTTGCTGTTGGTCAATTTGTATATTCCAACCCTTTTGATTGTAAATTTGGTGCACAGTGTTCCACAAGGGCAGCAGGATTGCTTTCCGATTTTTGTGTGTGTACTGATGAGAAAGCATAGCTCAGCACTTGCAGAATGAACAAAGCCAAAAACTGACATCACCGTTCACGTGGCAAATGGACTATATGTCATACACAGATGTTTCTCTTAACTGCACTCTATTTATCTGTTTTCATTCTAGCCACATTAAGTTTAATGCAATTGAACCAGACGTGTGATGCGATTGCGACTGACCAAAGTGAGGAATTAATAATAATTTGCCAAACCAATATTTTTATTGGATCATGTAATTAATGGATTATGTAATTGCTGCCAGCACTGATGGCTCTTTGGAATGGATTTTGAATTTTAATGTTTTTCTTTGCTGAAGATTCATGCATTGTTGTTTTATGCAGTGATAGTTAAATGCTGGACTGTACGATACTCAATTTTGGCCAACTTGTATGGGGCAGATCCAGGATTTTAGAAAGGAGGGGTTGTGACTCTGGGTTAGTTGAAGCCGACTTCAACCACAGTGGTATGTGGGTCCTCCCCCCACCCCCCACCCCCATCCCCCACCCCCCAGAAACAAAAAAGGAAAATTTTAGACATGAAACAGTGCATTCTGAGGCATATTTAGGTTATAAATTAGGGCTTTAAGTAGGCGAACACATAAGGTTGTGCTATTCATTAGTTTTAATTGTGTGGGCTTGAAAAGAAGGCGGGGCGGGGGGGGGGAGGGGTTGTACATCCTCTCAGCCCTATCATATTGGTAACTTGTGAATTGATTCTTTACATTGTACACATTATATGGTTTGGTTGTCTTTCTCTTCTCAGGGCTACTTTGACACCCTCAGAACAGAGGTATATTACCACAACATTGCAATCACAAACGTTTGCCCTGGTCCAGTAGCCACCAGAATTATTGAAAATGCAGTGCAAAAGGACTTTCATCAGGTTGGGTGTTTTTTTTATCTATTTATTATTACGTCTTGATATTGAACACTGTTATACATGGCCCTACAGCATTCTCGGTCGCCGTACCTGATCTATGGAACGTGCTACCTTCCGGAATTTGCATGATCACAGACTTCACCTCCTAGTCACACCTGAAAACGCATCTCTTTCAAGAGCACTATAATGATGGTTTCTAGGATTTTTGAGATTTTATGATGTTCTGTCGTGTTGTTTTTTAGGTTCTAGCTTCAATTGGAATTTTCACTTTTTAGTATTCAAATTGTAGATTTTGTAGTCAATCTGTTTTATCGCTTTACTCTTCACCAGTGGTTTTAATCGTTTTTCGATCTCATATTCCTGTATATATCTGTATATGGTATATGTATTTACTGTTTTATGTATTTACTGTTTTATGTCATTGTATATTCTAGATTGTTTGTAAAGCGCACAGATGCATTGCGCATAGTGCGCTATATAAGATTTTATTTACATTTACATAGAGAATCACTCCATCTTCACAGAGATTACCAAAAAAACGAAAACTGTCAGCAACAAAGCCTTGTTGTTTCATAAGGAACCACATTCATTCAAATCAAATCTGTAAGAGGTAGTAACACTGTATTTCTTTCTAAGACTATATACGATACAAAGCCTGAGTTTATGTAAGCTTAAAAGATTCTCATGTCATTGTCTTTAGCATAACCCTGTTGTCAGGGGGTCGATCAAAATAAAACTCTTAGATGAACTACTTAATCTCTTATTATGCAACTGCAGTATCTCATTTGCATAAATGTGTGTATAACAATAGACCTAGTACTAGTGGTCATAACTTTAAATTCCTTGGGCGGTGTTTGGAATGTTGCCTCTGTGAAAAATTAGGCATAGAGATAATCACTTCGCTCTGAGACGTCCCGCTGTAGATATTGGGAGACGATTCGGTCGGGGACCAGCACAGTAAAATAGTCATGATTTTGGAGTGAAAGTCAACTTTTTGAGTGAACCAGGTTTTGGATTGGAGCCTTGACCTGTTAGTTTGTTTAATAGATTATTATATTAAGTCACAGGGAATTAGAATTCGTGGATATCAATTTGCGGGGGATGAAAATTTCGTGTTTATTAATTCAAGGGAAATTAAAGTTTGCGTTAATTGCTTTATGAGAAAATAAATTTGTGTACGAAAAGTACATCGACAAATTTACAAGAAATTGGCTTCTTTCACATAAAATTTGTATGATGTTATTTAAATTCTTGACATGTGTAAATTCAAGAATACCTGACACCTGGACTCTGACACATGTAAAAAAGTGTGAAAGTGTGTTTCTAACCTGTGGCAAACCTGTGACATTCCAACTTAGAGAAAAGATATAAATATTTTTTTAATAAACATCCAGTGTTTTTTTCAAAGGATCAGTTCACACATTTTCACACAACGGATTTCTTGTCACACATTCTTGTGTCAAATCTGTGTTTTGGGAATTCCATAAATATTTCCCATGAAAAACCTATGACAACCTGTGACAATGAATGAAAATAGGCAAAACTGTGTCAACGTGCCTCAAAATCACTCGTTCTCATTCAAAACGCCATGGGTATTTCTTTTTTTGGTATATAGTGCAGGATAGGCCGGATTCGTAGACTCGATTTTAAACGTATAACAAAGGTAAGACAATAGAAAGGTCTTCAGTGTGCAATAACAGGTATTAACAAAACACACATACATGTACACACACACGCACAAACGAGAGAAAACCTTGCTACTGTATATACACTCTTCAAAAAGGAATAAATGAAACAAAAAAAGGAATATTCACAAGTTTTACATAAAAATTGATAGATCTAATTAAGTCAGTCCTGTAAATGAGACAAGGTTAGATGTATTAAATGGGCTAGTTAGTTACACAAAACATAAAACCCGATTGCTAGCCATGTTTGTAAAAGCTTTATTGTAATCATATTCTGACCCCATTTTGTCTCGACAGGATCCATGCAAAAATTATGATGGCTTGGGGGAACGCACCTGGAAAGTGTTACAGACACCAGAGAGGTGTGTGGACCTCACTTTTGTTGCAATAGCCAACCAATTGTCTGAAGTTTGGATAGCCAAATCTCCAATGTTGATCCAGTTTTACATTTCTCAGTATGCACCAACAACCTTCAGAATGTAAGAAAATGCAACTTTTCTTCAATTTTTTTATTTTATATTAATTTAAATATTTATATCAGAATATGAAGTTGGTTGGGCAGTCGTTTTCATGGTATTTCCTTTCTGCAGGCATCCGCGTATACTGTATAATAAATTTAACGTAACTGTCTGTTTTTGGTTTAGTCAAGAATTTTACCAAACCCACCTAGTTTTGTTCAATATAAAGAAAAATAAAGAGAAATAAAACTAATTATGTCTCTGAAGATGTGTATCGAGAGAGGGTAAATGAGAGAGTAATAATTATTCATGAATTTGTCTGGTTTCTCAACATTTGTCCCCAAGACACCTCAGCATTCAAAGTGTAATTTTGGTGCTCTTTCCAGGGTTTTTATTTATTTTTATTCAAACAGACCATTTTCTTCTTAGCTGTTGAAACACATTATAACAGGTTTATACTTCTTTCTAAAAAGATAAGTTTACAGAAGTAGGTACTGTAGGCAAACTGTAGGCAAACACTAGAGGCAAACAATGTACTGTAGGCAAACAATAGAGGCAAACAATGTACTGTAGGCAAACAATAGAGTTTTTTTGATGGGTGGGGGGGGGGCAAGCTGGAGGATGGGGGCATAGTTTTTAGTTTGACTAAACATCAGTGTTGTTCACCTGTATATCCTCCACACTTATGCTGCTTACTTTAAATGAGGAATAGCCAAGTGGACCCTCTTGGATCTGAGGGCCATCTGTTAAAAGTGATTTATAGGTTGTGAATCTGGGGAAGATGGGGAGGTGTGGGTGATGGGGGTATGGGGGTGGTGGGTAAGGCATATGTTACTGTACCATTAACATATCACACACTTGGTGTGGCTTGTAATGAATTAGCTTGTAATGAATAAACCAGACCTGCGTATATTGCTGGAATTGATATTTGCATGCACTTCAAGTTATATAGGTCAAAGTTAATGGTGTAGATAGGTTTCAGTACCGTTAACATTATCTCATTCGAAGTTATAGAAATATTTGGGTGTTCAAAAATGGCGATTGTGTCGACGTAAAATTTTGTGTAAAGAGGTTAAGCCGGCTATGCAGGGAATTCCAGCGTTTTCTTTATCACATGCTAGATAATCATTGTATGAGGTGTACAAATTTGGGATGTACTAAGTGGAATATTTATATTCATTTTGCAGGTTATCTGCAAGACTAGGTTATCTTAGAGTCGAAGCATACAGAAAAGCTCAAGACGTAAGTACACCTCTCCGTTTCTGTCAATAGTCTTTCAAGAAACTTTCAAGAAACTGTTTAACTGAGAGCGCTGCGGTCAAGACAGTGGACTTGTGATCTAAGGATTGCAGGATAAAGTCCTGGCCAGGTCATAGCATTGTGTCCTTGGGCAAGGCACTTTATCTCCATTGCCTCTCTCTTAACCCAGGTGTATAAATGGGGACCTGTGATAATAAATGGTTTAGTTGGGCGCTGTTTAGCTGCTGCCATGTAGAGGGATTGTCTCTATGTTCGACAGGTTATCGTTGACCGGGGTAATATTGTGATGAGCCTTGAGCACCCTTATCGGTGGATATGTCTGCGGTTTATAAATATTCAACATTATTAACTACACATGAAGGGATATTGCTAGCTTTGTTATGAAAATTCAAACGTGTTCTTTGACATCCTCCTAAGTGTTAGCATACAAGCTTTGTAAATTAATTAAAATTAATTCAGCACGCTGCTACGATTGTCAATAGTCATAATATTACAGAGACCTGACGATGTCTTGGCCATTTGAGTGGGGGTCGTCTACAGCTGTTTGATCAAAAAACAACTTGGCAGATGAAACTCTTATCACTCTAGCCTATACCTCTCTTTCCATCTTCCTAACAAATCAAAATCTCTGAGCAGAGTGGTGATGATACTGTGTAGCAGTGAACAGGGGGCCAAACCACCCATTTCGGAACTTTGGGGCCAAGGTGGGGGGGGGGGGTTTAGATGTTATCCCATGTAGGGGAGGGGTGTGCCCTACCTGTTGAGAACCTTTGGTAAAATGGAGGGTGCTTAGAGATGCAAGTAGGTCCCCTCCCTCCCTGCTGCTTTCTGGGTTGTATCGTATAAACTATGGCACGATCCCTGGTTACACGACATTACACTGGCATCCCCAGTCAAGAAGTGGCTTCATATAGGGATTGCCATTAAATACAGGGCTGAATAGCTCAGTTGTTAGTGTGCTCGACTTGTAACCTCTGAGCCTGTCACTAGTTCAAATATCACTTCTACCGTACCAATACCTTTTCTTTGCTCTTGTTGATTGCCTCAAATTTTCCGGTCAATGTTCCGTCGTACATTTACGTATATTCGCATTATTTTGTTTGTCTTCCCATCACAGGCAATGAAGCAATGAGTTTCAGCTGTGATATTCTTCGTAAATCTCACCGTCGGACGGAAGGCTTTAATCCACGAGTGGACATTTATGGAAAACCGAGTCTGCCGATACGTTTGTGATGGTCTCTTTCCGGTATACATCTCTGCTATGCGGTTTAAGTGACGGGAAAAAAGTAGTATTTAATTAGAATAAACTCAACGACGTGGTCTTCTCAACTCTAGTGTTTCAATCATGATATCTGGGCTTTCATCATTTTTTTTCCATATTTTTAAAATATATATATAAGGTACGTTTTTCACCTTATACCGATCTCTTCAAATGGAAACTTTATCAGAGAGAGTAATCTTCAGGCAGTATCACTTATCTAGTGACTTCACTGAAAGTGAGAAGAAATTAATAGATTCTGACACTAACATCGCAAGTCACATATTGGATTACATTGCCAAAAAAGTGTTAAATTATTTAGTTTTGTACTAATATTGTTATCATATCAGGTTAAATATGGATAGGTAAACTGTATGTAGTATATGAATGGGCCTATTACTTCTAATTGCAAAAAAAACTGCTTTAATATCTACTATCTACTTTTACAATTTATAGATATCAGGGATTAAACTATTATGAATTAATGGATGACTTTTGGCTGAATTTTAGTTCTTCATATTTCAAGGAAAAGTGAAACATTTGACCGCTAGCAATGTTTCTCTAGCTATTCCAGTTTTCCAGACATTCACTTTTTAAAATATGCTAAATCTCAAGAATGCTCCTTTAATGTCAAGACTGAAAATGTGACGATGTCAGCTCTTCATGCAGTGCAGGTGTTAATGTGAATCCATTTTGTTTTATTAATTCTAGTAAATCAGATTAAAATACATATATTTTTTTTTTATCTTCATATAAACAACGGAGCATCCTTGGATGATATTTCAACATCAATCGTCATTGACAAATTTCAACGTATCATATATACATCGTTCGACACCCTAAAAGAATCTTGTGTTTCATCTAAGGAAACGACCTATTGGTCTGTATATTAGACTACAAAGTCCAGTCACTTTGACTGATGGTCTGTATATTAGACTACATAGTCCAGTCACTTTGACTAATGGTCTGTATATTAGACTACATAGTCCAGTCACTTTGACTAATGGTCTGTATATTAGACTACATAGTCCAGTCACTTTGACAAATGGTCTGTATATTAGACTACATAGTCCAGTCACTTTGACTAATGGTCTGTATATTAGACTACATAGTCCAGTCACTTTAACTGATGCACGTCAGCTGTTTAATGGATCATATTGTGTTTCGATATTGTTTATAGAAATATAGCATGTGCTGTGAAAGAAGTGGTCTTTTTACAGTCTACAACATATCAAGATTAATTTTTGTGCCTTGAAATTCATCTTTTAAAGTTTAGCATAAACGATACAAAGAAGGACAGTATTTTGATTAATAACATGATCTGAATATATTTAAAAAACTCAAGAGGCTTTCTGAAATTGTTCAAACTGATTTGATCTGTCCCAAAATGTGATCACAAAATGTTGTTAGACAAATGATATTCAAAAAAGTTGTCATTTAGGAGATTAAAATTTGAAAGACAAAATGAGAAAGAAATGATTGTGCCTTGATTATTAAAAGCCACAACAACAACAACAACAACAACAACAACAAACAACAACAAGATATTCATTCCTTTAGTAAACTGTTTTATACGATATACAGCCATTTCCTACACATTAATACCTCTTCTACAATGTGTCACAGCCAACAGTAAACGTGGAAAATTCCATTTTGTAAACATATATGTCGTTGTAAGGATAAACTTATTGTTAATATACTTAAACACAAATGGAGGAAAAAAGCCTGTTGATGTATAGATTGATATTTTTTTTTATTTGTTGATATGATGGATTTATTAATTAATACAAAGGGGGATTTTCAAACATTTCTATCCGCAGTTTGCTAATTTACTACCGACCTGATAATATTTGACATTTTATACATAAACCTGGTTTATGTTTTATATAAACAAAAGGGGGTGGGGTGAGGATTTAGTAAAGAATAATTTTGTTTTAATATGTGAATTTCATACTGAGAATTATGGACTTTTTTTTAAAAGCACATTGGGCCTTTTACATGCCAAATCTTTCAAATAGAAATTAGGTAGAATGTATCAATTTTGTGGTACATTTTTCACAAGCACTTTTTATTTCATAAGTATCATCACATGTAAACTTAATTCATATAACTATTTTGAGTGAAACTTGTCTACCTATAATGAATGGATATAGCCTGGTAGAAGAGTACAGCATATATTTTGTCATTTGAAATTGGATTTTGGATATTGGGCTATAAATCGGTCCCATTTATTGGTCTCTGACATCACAGCAAACAACACATTATATGCAAGGTGGAAACATCTCCGCATCATTGTCCGAATAGGCCTTGAAACAAGTGGAAGACTTGCAAGATCAGGGTGGGTCACCTTGAAAAAGATTACTGCCATAGAAGTAAAACTTGTAGCACACAGCCAAATGATCACTTAATGGGCGGGCCGGTTGGAATTGCTGTATCATGGAATATTATGTAGTACTTGGCAGTTTCCACCTGTTATATTGTGTCCAAATGAATGGCATCCATTGGTAACTTTTCAAGGTTTTCTTCCAAATTCCTTTATGGTGACACATGTATATAATAACTTCTTCTAATTGTTTGTGTTTCTGCTAATTTTGTCGATTTGAGTCTTTGCAAAGTCGATCAGCAACCTATGAAATGTGTAGAGCTGTTTTTATAGGCAATCAATATTGATTGTTAATTAAAGTTTTATGTTTGTTAATTATGGAATCTGCAATTTTTCATTTATTTTTCTTGCTTCGTCATTCCTTGAATAGGTTGTAGCACAATTGAAATTCCGTCTGCTACGATTCATCGTTAAACCTCAATATTTAAAAAAAACAATTTCTTCTAAATTTTGTCTTAGTACAAATATGATGTGAAGTAATTCTGCTCCTGACTATTCTGGAAATTTACCGCAGTATGAAATGTATTCAACTAATTAAGGGTGGTTTCTTCAGTTGAGGAATTTGGTAGGAATGTTATTGTCATAGCATGGGTGGAAACCAAAGGTTAAATGTGGACTTTAGATGCACAGGGAAGTTCAGATTGCATAATTAGATAATAAACCAAAAATTATTCTTGAAATTAGAATTAATGTGAATATTTGCAGTATGCTTTAACACTGAAACAACGAATCATAGAGAAAAATTATAGTAATAAATAATAATAATAATAATAATTATAATAAATACAAAATAGTATTATTCATTCCAAAGGCTCATATTATTGTCAGGGTAAACTTTGCATCTTATGCAATTTATTTCCAAATTCCCTTTGTTTTTTTTCTTTCTAATTTTTTTCCCATCAGTAGCTTGCACATGTGAGGGATATGACGCTTTCTTTTAATTTTTGTTCTACTACAGCTCAAATATGATAAATTATTTGCAAGATTAATGTTCCCTAATCAAATAATTTTCAAAAATACAATTTTTGACATCGATCAGATGCTTCCTATCTATCTTTCTTAATCTTTCATTATTTTTTTTCGAATGATAATTTTGCTTCTATGTATATTTGCATCATTTAAAGAAGTATGGAACCCATGTTTAAGATGTGCACATTCTCTTCACATATTTTTGACAGTGTACTTTGTATATGGGTTTTAAATATTAAGCTCAAGTGATTTGACTTTTTCAATATCGTCTTATTTTAATAGATTTGTTTTAAATTTGAAGATGCCAAAATGTTATATTTATTTAATCCTCCTACATTGATTAGTTGGGATCTTCAAAGAATAATGGCCCTGATTGTGGTTTTCTATAGTAAAAAATGTTGAGAGATAAATTGATTGAAACATATATCTTGCATAATATAATGTAAAACCAGGGGTCAATAGAGGTCCCCCCCCCCTCTCCAATGCCCTCTTCCCAAATCCATTGAAACAAATAAGCATTGCTTTAAGGACTTCATATAATGTGCCCAATGCCAAATATAATTGTTATTCCCCCTGCCTGTTCCTCCCCTCCCCATTCCATTCATTTAATTTACTATTTTGCTTTCTTTTCATGTGGACAGTATCAAAGGAGTGTGAGTTGGTGGTACATTGAAATATTTCAAATTGGTTATGATATGGTTAAATGTGTCAAGTTGCTATGGTGGTTAAGAGTGCTTTAGTAAGTATTCTGATCTTCAGTTTTGTCTGTGACATTTAGGTCAATTTTTGTCTATCACTCTATCACTATATCACTCTATCCGTCAACAATTGGTAAAACCGCTCCCACTCGCACAGTGTTTGATGGAATTTCATGAAACTTGGACACAAGGACCATTGGGTATAGGGCCATCAGAGATGGTCCAAAATTTGGGGTCAAAGGTCACCTGTGGGCCGTAATGGGCCATTTTCTGGAAATATGCAAAATGCTTCTTCTCCTACAGATTCGATGGTACAATGTTGAGGGTTTGTCACGATAGTACTATGGAAGTATTACCTTCAGGGTGTTCATGAATTTGAGATCAAAGATCAACTAGGGGTCTTTTGTGGCCCGGGCTGCGGCCCTTTATTTTCAAATTGCTTCCGTTCGTACAGTGTATGGCCAGTTATAATGAAACTTGGTCACAACGTTCCTCGGGATGAGAGTTACGAGGGGTGTTCGGAAAACAGAGGTCAAATGTCATTTAGGGGGTCATCGGGGGTCATTCTGTGTAATATTTGCAAATATCTCATTCTCAAGATTTGATGGATCATATTCAAAGTTGAACTGATGATTGTTGGATTGTGTATGAATAAGGTGATGCCGAATAATTTTTGGTCAAAAGTTAATTAATTTCAATTAATCCCAATTGTTTAAAAAAATTTGAGCCTTCACCTTTTTCCAAAGCTCCTTTAATTTGTCTCCCAGTCTCTGCAGTGTTTGTTTACATTTGTGGTTAAGCTCTGCAGAGGCTGTTAGTGGAATTAAAGCAGGATTGGGAGTTGTTATTAACTGTTGAACTGTAAGCATGAGAGCCCTATAGCCAATCAGCACTTGCCGATTCTTAGAAGTCTTTGAGCCTGAGGTATGTAGGCAGCCACCCAAAATTTTGGGAAGGAGTGCTTGTGAAGCTATGTCTGCTCAGGTAGAGGGGAGAAAGTTCAGTGGTATTGTTTGAGAGAGTGGGTAAAATAGGATTTAAAGGGGAAAAATAGGAATTATAGCCAGTGGTGTGGCCAGGATTATGCTAACGGATGGGGGGTGGGGGGTATCGCCGTTTTGAGCTAGCTGGTATATAAAGCCTTGGGTGGCTCTATATGATGACCTTTACTGTTGAAAAGGGCCAGATAATACTTGTTATAAACCTAACCCAAACTGCCTGGGAACCATACATGTGTAGTCTTCTAATGGAATCTATGACTGGCTAAGAGTCCTGCTTAACAGTGTACATTACTGCCTGCAAATAACTTTATATTTGGTATTAACTCTAACACACTGTCGCTGACTAGGCGAGACTAGAGGTTTGAGAACCGCCTTGTTTATGGAAGGGGAACAGGGGGGAGCTCAAAATTGTCTTTGAACCTAAACTGTTTGGCCTCATGGGCCCAAAATTGGTGGAATCTGAATTATGGTCGGCCATAAAGTTTTGTGGGCCCTACAATTTTTAAGCTCGAATAGGTATGAGCTTCTGCACCATTGGTGCTCTAATTTTCAATATGAAACATGAATAGGGTAATAGAGGAGACTTTGTTCTATTTCGTGATGCACCACCTAACTATTTATTAAAGATAATTCATTTTAAACGTTTCACTAATGACTGCACAGCAAAAAAATGTACCCTCCATTTGAGTAAACTTAAATCCCTGATGCTGCTAGTGACATCAGTGTAGATTGACTTGAAAAACGAGTATCTTGAGCAAAGATAGCAACATATGAGGAGTAAAATTCGTAATTTGGTTTGTAAACTTAAATCCCTATAACTACTAAGGCATTTGTTTAAATTTAATTCGAAAACAGGAAATATCAGTAAAGTTACATGGAAAGAAAACACAAACAAGTAAATTTACTCATTGTAAAAACTTGTATTAAACAACTTTAAAATAACATGAGCATGCCTCATAGAGACAAAGACTCCTTCTTTAAATAAAAAAGGTTGATAAAGAAATGTTGGTAAACACAGAATATAAAACATGCTAAATATTTTGATAAAACAAATCATAAATAACTTAAAATGAGAAAGGAAGAAAATTTTATGATGGCTTAGCAGTTACCACTTTAATTATATGCCCACCTTTTGAGGATTAAGCTGACAAATTTCAAGAGGTGAATTGAATTATTATACTTCACAATAAGGTACTAACACAGTTGTGTCATAACCAATTTGCATATTGTCTATCTTTACACATTGAAACCATGACAGTATCATTACTGAAAACTTTAATATTTCTTTCTGACACTTGCTGAAATGAAATATCAAAGAAATATGTTTACTGAAAAAAGGAATTTATGTGAAATTTTCTTCATATCTTTTTAAAGAACATTTATGAATAACTCTTTAAAGCAACACTATTACTAAAACAATATCGTGTCCATACCAAAATATTATACAGTAGACTTCTGTATGTATTAGCATCTTCTATTCTTAAAGAAAATGTGTTACAATTAACCATTTCAGTAATAAAATCATAACATGTAACACCACTTGCTCACAATGTATCACTGTAACATGAATGTAATATAAACCAAGTGGGGTCTAGCATGATGTGTTTATTTGCCCTCTGACCAAAAAAAGGAAGAAGATATATATGATCGAAATGAAATAAGTATGCAACTCCAGAAAAATATATGCATGAAAGCATGAAAGACCAAAGTCTTGGCTTTTTTTCTTTGTGCCATGAATTTAACTCTAAATTCAAATGTAGCAAACATTACTTGTACTTTATGCCAGCTAGCCTTGTTTCCATGAAATGAGACTGGCAGCCTAATTCATGGAATTACTGAAAAAACACATAATACTAGCTTTATAATTTAGATCATTTTCTAATGTTATGGAATGCATATGTAAAAAGAGAGAACACGAAATGACAACAACTATCATTGAAACTCCTAATCATAATGATACTACTGCAGTTGATATCATTTCATGTCATTGAAATTGTTGGTACATAAAATTTATGTTGTGTAAGTAATGTAACGGCATGGACTCACATCACTTAAAGGATTATTCCTATAGGTTTTGAAAAGTATGCAACTATGCATGGAAAGGGAAATTTTTAGTAACAAACCATTTTCTGCTTGTATTGCTACGCCAGTTGGATTGTAAACTTCTCCCTTATAACAAACTATTGGATGTGAGGCTATTGTTGAATGGCCATAACTATAGAAAGATACAAAAGGAGTATGTTGTAAAGTCATCGCCTACAAAAATTGGAGTGTTAGCACACACATTATGTCTTGTCTGGAACAAAAAATGATTTTGTGCTGTCACACACATACACTTCAATACATGCTGATCTGGATAGTCACTATGGCTAAAATTTATGACATCTTTTGCCAAATGATACATACTACAGTAATCAAATCCCTCATATGATTGACTGGACTCCTTATAGTGATTAATTGAGGTTCTGATTAAACGGTGGAAAATTCCAAATGATTAACGATTAATTGCAACAAATCCCTTCCCGAGAAAGAGAAAAAAATTTATGACATCCTCAAAGGAGACATAACAAATATTTATGGAGCTGGTGTATGTACCAATTCATGACCAGTACACATGTTTTGGTCCAAAACTAATCAAATACAACTATTTTGTTTCAAAATTACCTGCTAGGCGGATAAAACTAGTAAAAAATCAAACTCCATTCTTAACACACCCTTTCAAATAGTGCACAATTGGGAAAACAGAGAAATTGTTCTTCATTTTTTAGCTGTTTTACTGGCTCTCAACAAAACAATTACAAATATTGTACAGTTGGACTGTATACCCAGTACAGCAATGTGCGATTAAACGTTTACATGTTTTTGTTAAACATTTTGTTAAGAATTCGGAATGATCAACGATTACTGAACAATGTCACTACATCATTTCATTCAATCCATATGAATAATCTCTGATATGAAGTTTAGACAATAAGCATATGCCCTGACTATAAAGAGTACCAATTTGAATCAAAAAATAGAGAAGTCCTTGCAAATTCTAATCAGTCTTTATTAACAGTCATTCTGACATAGCCATATGATCAGGGCAAGACATTACAGAAGTCCAAACATATTAAAGAGAATAGTCTGATTAATCATGTGCTGTAAAATTTACAGCTGAAGCATGACAATGTAACAAGCCATAGGTGAAGACGAAAGAATTGGAAGCAACATGACGGCTAAGTTGGCAGTGTTTATAGTAGAAGATAGCTGGGTTATGATTTGATTGCAAAGCAAATGGAAGTGGGGAACAGAGAAGAGGATCCAGGGGATAAGCTAACCAAATAAAATACAATCTGGAAATCAAATTGAAAGTGGGGGAACTTTTCCATTACTTTTTGCCGATCATTGGAAAAATAACCAATGGCAGATCACAGTGAGGACAAATGATACACATAACTCCCCCTCAAATTTAAAATGTTAATTACTTTGGCAGATTTTATTGTACACTTTATTCATTCCCCAAGTCTTTTTAGACTGGTTGACCCTCAAATGATAGCACCTTGAAAAACTCAAATCAATACACTTTTCTACTTGCAAGTATTTATGGCTGCAACATACCTTTAGCATGTTCTTCATCAAGGGAAGGGAGGACCTTCTTCCAGTTGCTTACGACATTGGTTGATCATGTGCACAGAATAAGCTTCCAAGTTGCCGATGATAACTTGATATTGATATGTATCAAATGAAGTGTCTACCTTCTTCATTTCCAGCAGTATCTGTAAATCAAAATATCAAAGACATAAAGGTATGTAAACAAGTTGTAAGTTGTATTAGACTTTTAATTTACTAAGCATTTGCATCCAGGTCCAAAGTAAAATAGTAAAGGTGTCAGTTTATAGTCTGGTATCAAGGCTCAATGCCTTATCACCTGACTTTACACTTCTACCCCCTGGTTACTAGTGTAATATTATATCGGGACTCGCTAGAGAGAGAGAAAGAGAGGTACTGGAGTATCTTGATGCCGTATTCTACGCTTCTTCAGGAGACGTCTCCAACGGGCGATAGAAGAAAACACTGACAGTTCTCAGAAAAACAAGTTGACAAGATAGGATTTGATTTTGGATTCGTTATAATATCTTCTCTGTCGATTCTCTTACAGACAAAACAAAATTACAATGATCTAACTCCGTCAATTACGCAACTCGAAGTGACGAACTTGCGGGACCATGCCGCTTTTTATAAAACAATCCACCGAAAATCCCACTGCGCAAAGTCAGAAGGATAACCCGCCCATCCCGCATTAGCTAACGATATAAAAATCAGTGCGTACATGAATAATCTGCCCTGATTGGTTGGGAGTTTGGCAGTCCACCCCTTTTTATGGAAATTCCCCATACCACGTGAGAAGAGCCTTCTCGAATGTTCCACAGATACATCGGATCTATTTTGGGAAAAGGCCCTGTAACATGATTCAATAAGATAATTAAAACTTCTCGTGGGAAAACTGAATCCTCGACCTAGATAAATATTTAAGGGCCCGTACGGTCTCTCGATGGAGTGTTTCAGGAACATCAAAGAGGCAGTATTACTATTTCATAACATCCCCCTGAATCTTTTCAAATTTGTGGATACTCCAAAATTTTAACATCATACTGCTTTAACTTATCATAATCTCAAGAAGGTAGTGTAAGCATATTCATTAATATTCATCGACTTCAATAAATGGTCTGCATGTATCTGAAAGGTTAACATGTAGCTTACGAATTATTAAACTGATCATATGGTATATACATTGACACTATCTCCATGAACTTTTTTTGTGTACCTCTTCAATATTGATGACATCATATGATGTAATCTAAAAAATATATATCATTAAGGTATCTTAAAGTTACATGACACAGGAAAATATTCTTACAAAATACGTTTCATACATCAACAATACATTTATATCAAAAGTGAAATCATGCCGTGATTGGGGTGAGATCAGAAAATACCGGACTAAGTTATCGTTTAACTGAACAGAAAACCTTAGCGTTCCATAAAAAAAATTCGTACATTAAAAAAAAGGAACCTTAAAATATTACAAACTCATTTACAAACCTTCTCTGTAATGAAGGCATAGTTTCCAAACTGCTTTGAAACCTTGTGAATGATATACATCCACTTCAAGAAAATCAACAAAATGTGACTCGATAGCATGGTGACCCTATGTATGCACTCCGAAATGACAGTCTAGTAAAGTACCAAAGCACTAGATATTCGATACCATAAAAGAGACCTCATAGACTATGACATCAACACATCTTTATAAAATTTAAATATCACTTAACATCTTGTCTTTTCGACTTCTTGCTTAATGAAGAATTTACTTGTGCATGAATATTTGAGGGAAAAAAATATATAGATAATTTCCTAAAAAAATCAATACTCTCATTTGCTTGGGTAACTGTTGCTGTGAGCAAAAGTTCCACATCACCAATGCTGTCTCTGAATAACCTTCAATATAACATCAATGATGCAACGTAAATATCTTTAAAATATTTTCTCAACATATGAAAACCCATGTTGCTAATATTCCGGATGTAATTGCCGGGTAAACGTTTGACCGAATCCATAAGGAGAGATAAGGTATACTCTTTACACATTTGTTATAAAAGATGAAAGTAGGTCAGTTGGTCGTGTTTTTAACAATAAAGCTTATATTGTTACACCATACAGTACAATGACTTACACTTAATAGGTATGCAGGTAATTGCCATGGCGCATTCCATTCATACAATCGTCGGTAAAACACTTGTTCATCTGAACTTAAGCAATATGCAGTTATACATACTAACCAAATAATGTTTGCAACATCCTGCCTGGATTGCCTGTAATGTTCAATCCCTTTTCATGGAGAAAATTCATTATTTCCCCTGTGTTGGAATATTTTCCTACATTCCAGCAAAAATCATGACTGTTAAAGCCTGATGGAAAACATGGTGTCTGATAGGTGACCAGAACCTGTAATTCACCCAATTTGTATCGAACACGTTGGACTTTCATGTCTCCTTGTGGAGCGTTTGCAAAAACTTTCTTTTGCCTTAATATGCTATCTTTGATGGAAGGATATGGAAGTGCTAATCCTCATTATGTGCTCTATTCTCTAGAAAGGATTCAACATTCATTGGCTTAGTGGTCACAAGACACATGATGTGATCTGAAGTTACCCCTGGCAAAGTGTTGCCAAACTCATCATGAAACTCAATATGTGCATCTTGCATGACATTAACATTTTCTGCATTAGAAATGTTACTACTCAAAACATTTCGCATTCGTGCAAGCTTTTCACTTGATGGACCCTTTGTTTTCAAGACATTTCGCAATTTCTGAATGTTAGTGATATTCTTAGTTTCAGAGGAAGCTCTTACAAAACATGGTTTAAGCCTGTTATAATTTAATACATCACTAAGAATTTCTCCTTTGAGAGTGGCCAACAAATAATGAGTCCTATCCAAAACTTGATGGATCACACCATTCTGCAGCAATTTTGCGAGAGTTTGCTGTCAAGGAGGACGACGTTGGCTTATATAGATACACCAATTGACCTGTTGAATAAATTGGACCTTTGTCCAGTTTTCCACATATCTTAACATTTTGAGCATCTTGTTGCTTCTTTTGTAAGACCAACATTACCCTTGACAAATTATCAAATTGTCTCTTTAACAATGCGGCATATTCTCCATGAGATTGTGATCATCCTGCCATTGGATTGAATGATGTATTTGTAAGATTTGGCGGCTTACGTCCAAATGCAAGTTCAAATGGGCTATAGTTACCCAACTGAGGAGAGGAAAATGTGTTATATGCATAGGCTGATGTTGGGACAAACCGTACCCAATCCGTACCAAACTGATTGAAGTTCACTTTGAGGAAATTTGAAAGAGTCTGAATGTGTCTTTCAACCTGTAAGCTTCCATGATTGTTTACACTGATGAACTTTTGTTCAATGCCTAAAGCTTTACTTAAGAGGTCCACAAATTTTCCCGTATGAGAAGATGCCGCATCACTTATGATACAAGATGGTGGACCAAAGGTTGTGACTACCCTCTGCAATAATGCTTCCCATACTGTTTCAGCATCAAGAGTCTTAAGAGAAACACATACAACAAATCTAGTGATCTCATCACAAACAACCATGAAATGTTTAAATCCTGTACCCGTTGTGGGCATAGTCTTGAAATCCAGACTAAGTATGTCAAAGGGACGATAAGAATCAGGAATGCGAGCATGATATTGTCTCAATTTGTCCTGTTTTTTCCGAATTCTTGACAACGGAGACATGCCTGAATATAATTACTCGTACTTGAAACATATTGCGCAGATAGAAATGCTGTCTAATGGTCAAATATGTACGCATTACACCCTGATGATTACTGAACAAGTCATCGTGATATGGAGATATTATTTGTTCCACCATAGTCTCAGGTACGACTAACTGAAGAGTCATGTTAGCATCATTAGTCTTATGCAAAAATATCCTGAATAACAAACTATTACATAACAAATAATCCTCTGCTTGAGAATGAAGAGTTCTAGCATGCTTAACATTACTTGGAATAATGTCGTGTGCAAGAAAATCATAAATTGGTTTGTAGTAAGGACAAGTTTGTTGTTGAATTTGCAACTCTTTTACATCAAATGGCAGATGATAGTTTTTGATCAGCTTTCCTTGAATTGCCTTCATGACTTTATTCAATTCCTTTTGTTTTGGAATGTGCCCTGTAACCAAATGATCAATGTTTGTTATGACTGGCTTTGGCTGAGCAAATAATTCTGGAGGTGGTTCTCTGACTACCTCTTGCACCCTATGTCCACTCTGATCCACTAGTCTTGGCTCTGAAGGTTGAGAAACACTTGTAAAATTTGGCACAAGTAGTATATCAGGGCTATATGTATGTCGATTTGCACTAGGCATAGTAGGCCTTTGAATATATGTATCTCTCTTGTCATTAGAAATAACTGCTGTAGTCCTCTTTTGTGACTCAAGATTGTGGTCTCTGCGTAACATGATCATTAGAATGTGTTGCATTAGGACCGGATGTCCTTTTAACTCTATTTGTTGATTCTTTGGCTGAGGAATCCTGCGTGGACTCCTTGGTGACTTTATTTGGAAATAAATCTGGAACTTTTACTCCCATTAACCTTGCCTTTGACCTTGTCATGATTGGATTAAATGTCTCCTTAGGTGGAGCTGAAAAATCCTCATAAGAATTGACACCTGAAGCAACCTGATCTATTTCAGAGTGGAATTCCTGTGGTGCTGTAGACATATAATCTGCCAAAACCAATTCTGAGCCCTTTTTATAACCAATCTGGAATGTATATTCTGACAATTTTAACAGAAGCTTACGTAAGCGTCAAGTTGCTGGTTCTTGTTTTGATTTCAACAATTCAACAATGGCCGAGTGATCAACATATGCCTCAAATTCTACATTTTGCAATAAATGTTTGAATGCGTTCACATTAATAAATAGACCCATCATTTGTAATTCAGTGACACTATACCTCTGACATGCTGGTGGTAATATCTTACAATAATATGCAATAATATTCTCTTTGCCGTTAACTCTTTGTGTCAGGTATGATCCTGTTGCTACTCGTGATGTGTCGCTATATAATACAAAACGACCATCTTTCTGTGGCATATGCAATATAGGTGTATTACACAACTCTTTAATATTTTGAAATGCCCACCGATGTTCCTCTGTCCATATAAATTCCTTTCTTTTACGACTCAAATGATGTAATGGTTTTAATAGTGCTTGAATATTTGGGGAAATGAAGCCATATAATTAACCGCACCCACAAATCTTCTTACTAAATTAACATTGTGTGGTTTCGGTGTGTTCCTGATCGCTGCACATCTGTCATACAAAGGTTGGATACAAGCCTCACCTTCTGTGGTTATTGAGAGCAAATGTTCCATATATCGGACTGAATTTTCTAAAATGCTACACTTTTTCGGAGAGATTTTTAATCCGTTGTCCATTAAAACCTTAAAAATTGCCTGTAGGTGTTGTTGGTGAGATCGTTTGTCTGCACTGTACACAATAATATCGTCATCATGCGCAATACAGAACTTATTTGAATTTGGGATCGTTGCCAAAATATCATTAATTTGCGACTGAAAGATTGGTGGAGATAAATTCAATCCCTGTGGTAAGCGTTTATAATAATAATGCTTTCCTCCATGAAATGAAGTAATACCTGTATATTGTTGTGCATGAACACTGAGTGGCAGACAGAAGAATGCAGACTTTAAATCAAGAACACCCAAAATTTGGGCTCCAGAGTATCCTATGGTACGGATAGACTCATTTAGTAATGGAAATGGGTGATTGAGACGTTTTTTTTTACTGTTAGCGAAAATCTTTGACAACCCGTTTGTCTTTTGTTCCCTTCTTTGGAATGAGGAAAACCGGTGAGGTATAATATTGATGTCCTACCGCTAAGATTCCTAATCGCACCAATTTGTCAAGCTCACTGGCGACAATGATTTTGTCCTCATCTGAAAGTCTTTAGGGACGTATGTAAAATGGCTCATCATTAGTAAGAGTAATATCAGCCTCATAATTTGGACAGTGACATAATTCACCATAAAGAGAAAATGCATCTCTATGTGAGTCTACAAATTCATATATGCTTTCTGTTTCTGAGGCATTTACAATACTTTGTTACAAATGAAAGTTTCTCTCATGATTTCCTGTTCGGATTTGGGAACCAGGGGATCATCGGCTGTTAAATGTGGATAACGATGTAAATTATATCGTGTAATTGCATCACGATTTTCTTAAGAATTAGAATAGGTTCGAAAAAGAGGCGGTTTTTCGATGTCTCTCATGACATTGAGAAAATGTAGAGAATCAGTAGGTATGTCTTCTGTGACCGTAATGATATCTGCTAAATTTAAATGAGCCACTGTGCGAGAAGGATGCAGACAAAATTTCCGGTTACCTATGTTCCTTAGTAGAAACTTTGTTCTACCTTATATGCATTTTCACTAACATTCGTGAAGGACACATTCGTGAAGGACACATACGAGATATTACAGGAAACGGTTTAATAACCACATCTGCATTTCGTGTATATAGTGGAAGACGCCCCTGTACAGTAATGTATCTTTGCTGACCTGGGTAAATAAGAAATATCTGCACAGGCCTAAGGAAAACTTTGGCTTGTTTAATTCTAAAACAGTTTGTGGTAAAGTCCAAAGATCCATTCAATTCCTTCAGAGTTTCACTACCTAATATTAAGTCAATACCTGTCAGGTTTGCAGCGATTAAAATCAGAAAGCTGAAATTCATGACCCTGAATATTGACATGAAATGTTATCGTGCTATATGCATGAATAAACTGACCATTACCCAACTTTAGGTTTACTACATCAACTGAGACTGCTTGTATAGAGGCTAAATACTTTGAATTTTGCACTGTAGAAGAAGGAATGATAGAGCGTGTCGCTCCACTATCAAACAACAGTGAAATTCCATTACCATTATGTAAAGTACCTCTTACAAAATTACGTGTGTCCAGTTCAATATCCACATTACGGTCGTTCCCTGTATATTTAGAAGCAGGAATATTACTATCTTTCCTAATATTATTTGCTTTGCGTTTTGATTTTCCTTTACTTGGTACATTGTCTGGAGTCACTGTATGATGAGTGCTATCAAAAGTGCTCCCTACTGAAAATTCTGAGGTGCTACTTTCTTTACATTAGCCTCCATTTCATGGCTTAGGCGAATTTGACAGTATTGACAGTAATAACATGTGATTGAAGGATTAAAATATGGTAACCTTCTCCTGAATCACGAGAACTATATTGTAATTATACTTTTAAGTGTCATGAAGTAAAATTTTATATGCCAAATTCCCACCAAAATCTAGACTATGTTTTCCATAGATCCTGAATTATCCCCAAAAGTTAACTTCTGGCTAACAAGTCTTCTTTGATACTTAAATGTAGGATTAGGTTGTGCCACATAAGCACATACACACCTAAATACATTACCAAAGAAGTAATTCACTGATCCTAATGACATGAAAGATAAGGCCATAATACCAAAAAAGAATATCATTTGTCTTGAATATCAACCAATCAGATTAGTAGTTTGTAACTTTGCAGTAAAAATACAAACCTGTTTCTGGTTGAAAAGGCATTGATATTTCTCCTTTATGTAAGATAACGTTGGCTTCTCATCTGTTATCCATTTTCGTATTCCTTTATATGTAATATCCATAAGCAGGCAAACTTTTGTGAAGTTTTGCTTTGTGCACTTGGCCTCCTCCTTCAGCCACCTTTAATAAAAAACCACAAAAGGTAAAACCAATCACGGAAATCCAAAACACAAAAGAACCAGGTTTGGTTCTTAATACCAGCGTTTCAATAACATTGTCATGTCACATTCTTTTCAATTTCCTTTCTGTGGCAGGGGGTGCAGTGGTGTAGTGGGTTAATAGCTTGTGCCAGAGACTGCAAAGTTGTGGATTTGAGCTTGCTCCAAGACATGTATTGTGTACATTGAGCAATATACTTCAATACTTTCGTAGAGCCTGCTACTAAATGGGTGTTCTTCTTTGCTTTCCTTATTGTGGCAGCCTGATGGAATACACTGCAGAAACTGTACTTCAACGAACAGGCAAAAGGTATAAAGTTTGGCGAGATTGGCCATCCCTGGCAATACCAGAATCTAAACCTTCACCTTTGCTGCACTTGTGGTCTAAATTATTCTTATAATTCTGTCATCCAACTTTGCTGTGAAAAATCAAATATATATGAAGAGAGCTTTGTGTTCACACAAACAAAATGTTGGCATTTTAAACGCGTTGTCTAATGAACAATTATTTACAATAATTAAAAGAGGTGCCATAACTGTATAATTTCTTCACTTGTTCCATAGCTTATGGTTATTTTATAATAACTACATGCTATTTCATGTTAACTCATATTAATTTATCCTCCACTTACGTCTTATGCTTTCCCATACTTGCTAGATCATCTATCTGATCCGTCTTTGATTGAGGAGCTGCTTGGTTCATACCAGTTTTCTTTCGTTTGTGAACTTATCCATGAACTTCAGTCTCCAGTATTCCTGTATCAATAGGAAATCACGATAAATAAATAGATCAAATGTTATGCTTGGAATCACTTGTGCAACCCACCTTAAGGGACCATGGCTGGATATTCTAGGACTAAGACATGTCAAAGAGCATGAAATTCTGAGATGGGGGGGGGGGGGTTAAATTTAAATCTAATCTTAAAGTTATGATTACATTAAGTCTTAAGATTTATTAATTTTGGCAACATTTCTGATGTTGTAACAGGAACACATCTCAAAGTTTTGATGTTATTCTTCAAATTATATGTTTCAAGTTCAGCAACTTGTTAGTATCAGGATGTCTTTTCCACAATGATTTGTGGTATGCCCAATTTGCATGTGACTGGTTCCAGACCAAAGCTACATTTGAAAGTGGATTTCCAGAGGGTAGTAAAATTTAAGTTTTACAAAGAAAAATGCCAGATCCTTCCAAACTGCCATTCACAGATTATTGTGCAATAACAGCTTTAAATAAAAAAAAATCCAGTGAATTGTTCAATTTATAACCAATTTCAATGGAAGCTTTGGTATTCTAATGATTTAGATACTATTTGAGGCTGATTTAGCTCAAGTTGCCTTTAAATGTACATAGTCCTCTCAGTTACTTTTACTGTAACTAAGAAAGGAAAAAATTGTAAAATCATAGATAAGAATTTTTTTGGGGGGGAATTTGGAATTTAGCATGTTAACCTAAATGGCTGAAAAAAGAGGAAAATTATTGCTTCACAAACACACTTATTTGATTTTAAAAGTTTGACAAAATGCAAAATGAAATCGCTTTTGTCCTTCTATGGGCAGTGATTTTTCGCAACATGCAAAACAACACAAACCCATGAACCAATCACCAATGGAGTGTGTGTACACGGGACGCTACAATAACTCACTAAGTAAATCACTTTGTAACACAGAAAATGAAGAACTTAGTTGTGTGGGGTGAATGACCTATCCTACTTACAGTATGAATATACAAAACATTTTTGTTTTGTGATTGTTTGTTTCTTTGCAGAGTGTATGGTCATCCAGCTGTGTGCTTTGGCAGTCAAGGAAACAAGTGACTTTTATCATTTGTGAAACATGCTTTCGAATGCAGAGTGTTGTTGTAATAATGTTCACTAACTCTCCCCTTCATTAGTTAATGTTAGTAGGTAAAACTCATTGTGTATGGTAATGTAACTTAAATGCCATGTAATCAAAGAAGGATAAGTATAATCTGTCGTCTCTCTCTGTCATTGGGTAAAACTTCGTTCTTGAGCTTTCCTTCTAACACCACAGGCAGTCGTGGCATTTCAAAGTTGCTTGGCTATTGAGTTTGTTGCCTGGAATTAACATGAGGTCAAATATATGAGGTAAATTTGGATCAGGCAATATCAGTTCTGTCTTAACCTTCAATTCACAGAAAACATGCTTCCTTCAATTAAGGAATCTTATTGAATGGGAGCTGCCATTAAAAAACAATACCCAAACTTGCAATTCTTAATTATAATACATTTAGTGCTTCAGCAAATTTGAAACCATTCTGGACATATTCTTTCAGCTTTTGTAGTTAATTATTCATGGAGATGGAAGCTAAAAATCACTTATGATTTTGAAGCATGTCATGTGCAAGAAAACAACTGATGTAAATCTAAATTGGCACATTGAAATATGTACAAATCTCTTTATGTTGGTAATACATGACAATAATATAACACATTAAGTAAACTGCTAAATACACCACATACTGTACACAAAACTGACTGGATATGTAGTTTGAAAGTGAAATTATATCAGAATACATTGTGTTGCAATTAAAACATTGTGGCCTTGTGCTCTACACAAGTTAGTAAAAAATAGTGGTTCCTTTTTGTTTAAGCACGTTTCATAAATTTCAGAATTCCACAAGACTAAATATAAATTGTTGTGAATTAATAAAAGCAACAAACATGAACTTTGTTTTGGTCTGAAAAACAAAAGAGGATGACCATTTTTGTCTAAGCGATTTGTCTGGCAATCTGAAATTGTTCACCACCACTCTAAATATCCATTGATAAACCATTGGCAACACACTTAAAATGTATATACAGAACATGTAGACCTAAGGCTTTTTAGTGAGATGAAAAAACTGGGCAAACTTTAAGAAGAAAAACTAAACACCAACACTAATTCATTGTGTTCTCATTCTGATAAGAAATATTATAGTTTACAGTCATTTCTGTTAATTAATTAGGTAGTAAGTTCACAATTTGCTTTAAATTGGTACATTTTTTACCCAATCTTGGTGGAAAGTTTTACCTTGATGATCTCATTTTAGCTCATGTTGTGGCTACCTGACCATGTACCTTTAACAACATGAAAATAATTTGTTATCAAAAATAAAAGTAACAGTATGTCAATCACAGCAGGTAGCAGATTTAGTTACTTTACGCTATATGACCTAATTATGTTTGGAGCAATTTCAGCATACTTGTGTTACGTAACTATAATGGTACTGTACACAATGAAATATTGGAAATAACGACAATTCAAAGTTGCACACGAGATAAAGGCAATTGTTTTATCTTTTATTCCACCTTCATCATCACTCCAACTATGATTGGTTTTTCCGTACTGAAAATTCCAGATCTGAATATGAATTAACTCCCCACAAAACCATTCAAGCGTGTGACAAAACCAATTTGTTACAGACAGACTTTTTAATTGGCTTAAATATGTGGAAGCCAAATTCTCTAGAGTGGCCAGCATATTTTCATGGCTCATGTTTTGCATTCCATTTCTGATCATTTTTGGTCGACAGGGTTGCCAGTTATGTCGCAACTGGAATTGATGGGGTAAGTTACAGTTTGATGGGATATTTTGGGGAGTTAACTTGTCAGTTACAGTGAGAAGTTGGTTCAGGAAAACCAAAAGATGTTTTTGATACTTGTTGCACTTGCCCTTGTTCCTAATAATGAAGTTTATAATTGTCACAAACCCTTTCACATTGAAGAATGCAATAGTATTTTTTCCTTCCAACATAACATCAGTTACATGAAGCTTTGCATTACTACACTTTTGGAGGGCAAAGTTGAAGCATGATCCAGACAGAAAAGAAATTGCAATGTTGGGCATTATTACTGTATGTATTGGTGAAACGTTTTCATTATGGTTCTGAATCTGAATTTGAAGGCTTTGTACGACCTAAAAAAGAGAAATAAGACATTTAAATTTAAATTTAAAAAAACAATGAATAAATAGGAAAAACAAGATTCAACTGACCATTACCCTATTGCTGAATGTTTTCTTGATACAACCTATACTTCATCACAACATACTTTCTTCTACCAACAGTATAGAGTGGAAGAGGATAATGATCAACACAATTCTTGCTTTCAAGAACTATTTTCTGTTAAACTCTTCCACAACATAGGCATGATGATCAAAAATGTCACCACATGCATCAGTTATTTGCGAGATACATGGTGCCATTCCTGGGTCCAAGTCTTCTAATTTACAAATATTACCATGTATTGGAAGAACCTCATCTTTCAAACCTTTTGTTGCCATGAGAAAACTGTTGAAAATTTGGTGCCTCTTTGCCAAAGTCAGTGTTATGTTTTTCATATTTCGTGAAGATCTTGCGATATCCTTGAAGTAGCTATGTTTTGATTCCATTCTCAAAGTCCAAAAGTTTGAAAGTGCTCCAAACTGTTTCATCTGTTTGCCATAATGAGTCATAAAATGCATATTAGGGCTGATATTTGAGGTTGGATAAAGTTCATTAAACATTTGTAAAAAATACAAAACTAAGCCATTTATGTACTCACATTAATCACTAGTGATAGCAGGACTAGTAACAAGGTATACAATGTCTATAAGATGTAGCAAGAGTTGCCAATTTTCACCCTTGTCTACAATGTTATCTGCAAACATCAAAAAGAATAAGTCTCATAAGGCACCACATCTGGCATGCTTTTTGCTTGACTTTCACTGAAGAATGAGACCAAGATAAGAGTGATAGCTTGTTTGATTTGTCAGAAAACTGATAATGAAAACCCTGTAGTTTCATATTGACTGTCTCAATAGAAATTTTACCTTCCTGCACATATGTTGTCAAGACTTTTCCTAAGATCAATGGACAAACCCCCTCACGCAAGTCATGGGCTATGTCTGAGAATAGGTAGTCCATTTATCACATGGAAGTATCTCAGGGAATTTAATGGAGAATCCTGCTTCACACCATAAGCAGTAGATATTTCAGTGTAATTTGCCAAGCTTGCAACATGAACTTTATGGGAACCAACTGACCTTTCCATGTGAGTCTGACTAACAGCACCTATTTGGAGACTTTCCCTTGTACACATACAAAGTCTGCATATGCGGAAGTTGAAAACGATTTATTAAAGCCCGCTATCAAGTGACTGGCCAAATTGTCTTCGATGACACTACAAATAGTACCAAAAAACTTGTGTTCTACGCCGTTTACATTAATATGGATGCCATCATACTCTTTGTTTGATATCATTCAAAAGGGGATCATTACTGATGTCAAACCATATTTCTTGATTAAAGAAGTTTTACATAAACAGACTAGTTGAATGTTTTCAATGGCAGATCTGAACTTTGGTTTCACATTCCCTAGTACCATATAGATGGCATTTACTTTGTGAATTCCAGTATATGTTCCTAGTGGATTAACCACCTCAAAGCAGGGACGTAGTCAGGGGGGGGGGAGCAGGGGGGGGCGACTGCTTCCACCTTTCAGTTTCGAAAACAATGTTTAAAAAGTGTGGTTTTTTTAGCATGGTATTTTGTCAGTGCTCTTTTGATCTTGAATACTCGTCAGCACCGTTAACTCGATTATAATTGTAGTAACATTCACGCCTACTGATTCAACTACTTACTTAGTTTTGCAGATGCTATTAGCTAAATTTAGCCTATAGCCTATTACAAGCCTACAGTTGGCCACAGCGTAATAAAATACATATTGCCTTTATAACCGCACTCTATGGAATGTCACGAACCGTATGCACAACAACGTCGACAACGTTCGTTCTCATCCTTTCTATGATTCGTCCTAAGTTGTTGCACGAACAGCTTCTTATGAAGCTAAGCTAGCAATCGTACGTGATACGCACTTCCTATAAATAATTATGACACTGCTAATACACTGCGATAACGATATTTTTTTTACACCACTGCATATCAGGCTATATTACACAATATGAAAGTTTATATTGTCCATCAGTAGTTCGTCAAAGGTATTAAAGTCCAGACATTGGACAATAAACAAGAATCATCCTACTGGAAAAATTGTCAAAGTGCACCATGTTTGTGTTTCTGTTATATTACGTAAAAGAACATGTCAAAGAATTCAAACAGGAAACAAAATCTGCTGATAATATGATATCATATGATCAGGGGCGTAGCCAGTTTGTAGCACTGTTGGCCCGGGCCTACACTTTTTTTTGGCCAAGTTATGTTTTTTTTTTAAAAAACACCCATAATTCAAATCCATAGGCTTTCTGAACGAGTTTAAGATTCTAGACAGGAAAAACTATTCAAATCAACGTAGCAAGAATGTGGCTAAATTAGGTGACCTATTCTTCTGTCATCTATAGGCTGTCATTTCTGTCGCGTGTCGTTTCATTCAACACTCTACCCGCCGAAAAAACGACTACATTCCGATATTCTCAGTTTTTAACATGTAGTTAAGAACCCGTTTACGCAAATAATATTTCAGTTGAGAAAACAGTTGAGAAATTTGCATCAGATGGCAATCGTCGGATAGCTCTCGCCTTCTCTTATTAGGCTAACTTAAACATTTACTAGCTACAGTTGTATCAAAGACAATTACTGGCTATAGTTGTATGAAAGACATTTCTGGCATATCTTTGTATATACAAGTATCAGAAGATGAAAAGTAAGAATACTCTGTACTTGCTAATTTTAAATATATACATTATGTAGTATTGAATTACGTACTATTTGAACTCGTTTTTTTTGGGGGTTTAAAAGTGATATTGAATGAGGTGTCTCAAGTTAGCAAGAGGCCAGGGAACCAGAATGAACACTCGGGAAGGGCCGTTTCCGGCCATCTGGGGGTTTTGTAAAAAAAATTGGCCTGTACGCTCCACGCCAACCGATGGTGGCGTGCCGCTCAGATAGTCGGTGCCTACAACTTTCAAAATCCATATCAATCGCAAAAAAGTGCTCCCCCCCCCTTTCAAATTCCTGGCTACGTCGCTGCCTCAAAGTCATCCACATACAGGTGTATTTGAACTGAATTTGGATGATTGTTGAACAGACTATTGTCTTTGATATTTGTTCCATCACAAAAATCTCTCAATATATGTGGGTTATCAGAAAAATTTACCATTCAAAACATGTGTCAAAATGTCTTCATTGAGCAACATAGATTGCAGGGTGCTTAAAATTGGAATATAATGAAATGTTTCTTTTTGCTCTTCACCAAGACAAATTTCCTTATAATCTACCATATCTAAACTCTTTCTGCAAAAGTGCATTTGACGACTCTCAGTTGACAATTTTTCTATAGCTTCACACAGTTGGTTGTTTTTTAATGTTTTACTGATATTGGGACAGTTATTGATATCCAGACCAACTGATGCCAAATCTTTGTTAACTGCACTTTCAATATCACAAAGATTTAAAGCAATGAGTTTGTTGTACTCATTTGAAACTTCATCCAGAATTGTACGAGGCAATTTGTGTATTTCCCTCAACTTAAGTATGTGAATTGCAAATGGATATTCAAATTTATTTCCAGGCAAATTTGGGAGTTCTGCATTACCAATATGTTCATTTATATCAATGTGTGCATGTTCAGGATTGTCTTCCAAGTCTTCCATATCTTCATGATTTTCAAAAGCAGCAGCAGCAGCAAATGCTTCATCTAAATGACAGTTATTATGAGCCCGTCTGAGATGTTTCTTTAGGGAATCTACTTTAGTGTAAATTTTTTCACATTTTTGCACTCCACATCTGAGGGGAAAAGTTTCCTCATCAGAGTGGATAAGGTGTAAATGATCCAAAAGTTTATTGAATCTTCCGGTATTGTATGTAAAACACTTTGGGCATTTGTATATCATACCCCATCTATCATCTGTCATTGTTTTTTACATTGTGCTAGTACTGTAGTGGTGTGTAATATCAGTCTGTGAGTGTGACTGAAATTTGGAGGCTAGCCGCCCTAGCTGCAGTTTACAAGTGTATCTTGGGCCTGCTACCATACCAAACACCTTGAGTGTGGTTTTAACTAAAGTCAAGCCCAATTCTTCATATAGGGATTTAGGGGCATACTGGAAATTGATGTGGGGCCCACTGACTAAATTGTATGATAGACCTAGCTAGTATTACTTGACTAATCCTAAGTAGGCCTAGGTCTATGCTGTAAATAAACTAAAGTATGCATAGTAAAAATGTTAAGTATCAATAAATGACTTAGATACTCAATCTGTTAGATAAATAAATACTAATAATGCACAGACATTTCAGGAAAAGTCATGAATCACTTTTAGGAAAAGTCATGAATCGCATATATACCGGTAGGCCTGGGCCTACCTTTCATTTCAAATTCAATCGACTTATTGTAATTTATAGCGTAACCGGTAAGCGGACAACAGTTAATTCTTGAAAACACACAAGTCAACCACGAAAATCCTAAAGCAAACCCACCCAATCAAAGGTGAAAATTAATATAAATACCAGAGAAGAAACACCTTCAACAGGTGAAAAGTCCACAAAAATACAGAGCTGGCCAGGCAGAGCACGAGAATTGCACACACACACATACCGTCGCCAGAGGCTGCATCATACAGTCCGTTAACCAGGAGTTACGCATTTTCCACGTGCCTGTACGTACAAGCAGTACAGTCCAGTTACACTTGCGTTACTTGATATGCGTAAAATTACACAAAATGAGCTGAACAGCTAAGGGGCATGCGTGTGTTAAATATACGAGGCTGGTTCGTAAAACTCATAAATGAGGAATTAAATCGTGTGTATCGTGTAAATACATCGTTTAAGTAGTAGTAATAAATACTTGAAATACTCATAAACTAACCAATTAAATGTGATTATACTCATTTATAAAGCAATTGTACTATCTTTCAGTATTATTTTTTTTTCTGTGTGGGTTTAAACAGCAGTTTGTACACGATGTTGAAGAATTTAACGCAATGAATAATTATATTATTTCTTTTTCAATCGAAGTTTTGGCGAAGATAGAAGTTATGTCACCGATATGAAACATGAATAGAGTAATAGAGGAGACTTTGCTCTATTACGTGATGTGTTGCACCACGTAACTATTTCTTTAACTAAAGATAATTCATTTTAAACATTTCACTAGTGACTCGGTTTAAACAGCAGTTTGTAAACGATGTTGAAGAATTTAACGCAATTATTCATTATATGAATTTTTCAATATGAAACATTAATAGGGTAATAGAGGAGACTTTGGTCTATTTCGTGATGTTTGTCGCACCACCTAACTATTTCTATAACTATAAAGATAATTAATTTTAAACATTTAACTACTGACTGGGTTTAAACAGCAGTTTGTACACGATGTTAAAGAATTTAAAGTCGCCGATATCAAACATGAATAGGGTAATAGAGGAGACTTTGCTCTATTTCGTGATGTGTGTCGCACCACCTACTAATCCTATAACTAAATATGATTAATTTTAAACATTTCGCTATTGACTGAGTTTAAACAGCACATTCTTAAAACGTTGGGTAAAAAAATGCACTTAATTGGTTACTTTTACCCTTAAGTTGGTTAACTGCCAGATGTTGGCCTATTCCAATAAGTATGTACACATGACAGTCCGACGTTTAACCAACTTGTTTATAATGTTACCGCTCACTGAGTCAAAAATTCGCGCGAACACATATATGTACAGTAACTACGTACGTCAGTGCAGCATGCATAAAACACAGTACATAACACGTCATGCATAGTACGATCCCTGACAGGGTGGTTTAGTAATCAAGATTACAGCTAACGCCAATGCAGATATCGAAGACAGTGCTGTCTTGATTTTTCACATTATTTTCACATTATGAGGCAGAAGAAGATGATGATGAAGAATCAATGGAAAATTATATCAACATAGCTTAAGTCATCTGCAATATTCACAGCCCGACTGAAGTCCTCACCTATTCCTTCATCATTAGTCGGAAAAATTATTGTTGATGTACAGGACCTAATTGAAAATGCAGTTCATCATATTGAAATGCCAATAACTCGATTAATAATTAACCACTTTCACAATACTGTGGCCAATGCAAGGGAAGCTCCTTTCTCGGAAATGAGCACAGAATACCAAGAGAGAAAACTTTTCAAGCAAATTGGTGCATATGTTGAACCTGGACAAAAACTTGTAGGCTACTGTTTCAAGTCTGAAATGAAGAACAAAACAGGAGCTCCAATTCAAGAACAAGAGAAAGAGACATTTCAGTACATTCCTTTGCCAATTTCACTTAAAAGATTCTAGAACAACTAGGAGTTATGAATGCGATATTTTCAGCTAAAGCATATGCAGATCCAAATGTCCTGGTTACATATCGAGATGGTATTCTGTTGAAATATAGGTATAAACAGCATGGTGAAGTGCCTCTTATACCCCTGCTGCTATACAATGATGACTTTCAGACTGCAAACCCTCTGGGTTCATGGAAAGGAAAACATAAGATGTCAACCTTTTATAGAAATGTGCTGTGTCTACCCAGGAGATATCAGGCCAGATTAAACAACATTCTTCTCACAGCTCTAGTCACCTCATCTCTTATTACCAAATATGGAATAGAAAAAGCTGTGAAAGTAATAAAACGAGAAATTCAGATGTTATCGAATGCATGTCTGAAATAGAAGGGGATGATTTGAATGGACTTATTAGGCCGGTTTTGTTTGAAGTTGTTGGCGATAACTTGGGTATACATACCATGTTAGGCTATGTTCGTGGCTTCCCAGCAAACTATTACTGTAGGTAGACTTTGCAATGGGCATCGAAGTGTACTACAAAAACAATTAGTTCAAAATGGCAGTCTACTTAGAACAGTAGAAAATTATGGTACAGATTTACAACATGATGACCCTAGTGAGACAGGTATCAGATTTGCTACAATTCAACATGATCTGGGAGATTTTCATGTAGTTGAAAAACATAACTCTTCATGTTATGCGTGACTTTTTCGAAGGAGTGATACCGTTAGAAGTGAACTTAGTGTTAGACCAGCTGATTCAGGAAATACTTTACTTTGGAGGAACTTAATGGTAGAATTTTATGTTTTAATTATGGCTTCACTGACCAGTCAAATAAGCCTAGTCCGTTGAAACAATGATCTCTTTCAAACTCTGGAAAAGCAAGTCAACAAAGTGCTCCACAGATTATGTGGCTAGCTTTCAGTTTATCCAATAATGATTGGAGATAAATTTAACAAGTTTGTGAAGCATGGGAGTTGTATCTATTGTTGATTGATATTTTTAAGATAATAATGAGTCCCAGTTTGCGCCTCTCTGCGACATATGTTTTGAAAGCTTTGATCAGAGATCTTCACCAACTATTTCTATAATTCTTTCCAGGTCGGAACCTCACTCCAAAACAGCTCTGTCAGATAGAACAAGATTTTTCAGCGCTTTGGCCTGAGCATGAGGATCACCTGTATGAGAAATGGGACTTGTATTACATTGGGATTATAGACTATGGCAACCAGGTTGAAAATTGGCAAGGCCTTCTTGGATTACAGTACGTTAACCTACAGATTTTGTCTATTGGTAAGAGTGATTCTTATTTCAGTGCACATAGTTGAGCTGATTTATTTTTGTTATGTTGATCACTCCTTGCAACCTCCTACCAGCATGACACTAGGAACTTTCAAAAGATCAGGTTTGGCCAATTATCTGTAATATATCTGATCTTCTTATAATAGCCTTAGTTTACTTTTTGTAAAGACAACAAGACTTCCTTTTCTTTGTTTGTAAAGGTAATCAACTGAAATTGAACAAAAAGCACCAATGGGACCTGGTTCAGACAGAAACCAAGTGGGGTTTGGTGCAGGTATATTCACTTGCTTGGACTCCATCTGACTCATCTTTGGGATTTCATTTAAGCCAAAAGCTAGTGACTAGTATTACAAGGCAATAGAACACAAAATATGTGAAAGGTTCATCAGTGTTTTGAGATCTCAATATATAAGAAAATATAAAGAGTAGATAACTTCGCAAACAGGTTGTGATAGCAGCACGATATTATGCATGTGGGCTTTTAAAGGAGACATGTATGGTTGAAAATAGACATACACAAAATACCAAACAGAAGCTAACTTATCTCATTACATTTTCATGATATGCAATTTTCGGATAAAAATTACTTGAAGGACCCCTAGTGTTAGTGACAAATAAAGGCAAGGGTAATTACAAATAATTTGTTGTACGGGTACTGTACGTGAGAGTGACAATTTATATGTTTAGTGGTCATTAATTGTGTTATATTTTTATGCACAAGGAGTTTGTGAACCTTGGAGGAAAGATTATCTTTAGTTATGTTTTGTCACTTTTACAGATAAGAAGAAAACATTGGCATTTTTTCTTCTTCCAGTCATCTTGAGAGGGAAAGGAAAGGGAAAGAAATGATTGTGTTCAGTAAAAGAGGCAATCACCTCCTTCGTGGACATTCAACCAGTTCATTTGCCCACTTGTTGGAGTTCATTCACAACATGCTTATGGCATATGTGTTTTGTAGTTTGTGATGGCTTGCTTGTAAAAGTGGAATCTGAACAATTATGCTGGATTTGTGTCAATGTATATAGATGCTCACAAGCACATGAACCATATTCCGTTTGCTGCAAAATGGATCATTAATATTCATGAGTGGGCAGGGCGTAGGTAATATTATTTCAATATTTATTGCACAACAACAATATTCTTGTAAAATGTTGCTCAATTTTATAAATCACAGTAGTAGGTTACAGGTCACACGTATAGATGAATTTACCTAATAAATTATGAGTTGGTGATAAATAGTTAACGATAGTAAAGGTATCTTCTCAACATGATAACTAAACAATAAATTTGAAATGTATGAAACGTTCAACGTACTTTTCAACTGGCATGGCATTGTAAGCATAGATTTAGATTATGGGTGGTTATGAAGTTTGGTAGTGCGAAGTATAATTTCATATCATTTTTTTTATAAATACAAATCTGCTAGAATGGAGGTCTTTTTGCTGTCAAAACTTCATATTGATTGACAAAGAGAAGCGTGTCATAATTTTAATTTGTTGAAATTTTTCTCACAGGAAGTCAATGATATTGTACAAATTTCAAAGGATATTGATGCCACAAGTAAGCGGCAGCCATTTGTTGTATGCAAAGGAACTCTCTTGGCACCAACCCAGACATTTGTTATTCTAGAACGGAGACCAATCCCTCAAGAATCACTTGTGAAAGCTGTCGATTTCTGTTTCAAAGCAATGTACATTTTGGACATGGCTTACCAACCTTCATGCTGTCTCGTGTGGCAGTTCATTCAAAATGTGATTTATGAAATCAAAGAAGCACATGCGCCAAGTTGCATAAGACATCTTAGATCATTCTTGGCCTTTAAAAGTAATTAGTGCCTTAAAAGGAAAGAATTGTAAGCAAGATATTTATGGCTGATATTCTACAAAGTTCAAAGGATATTGATGCCACAAAAATACTGCACCAATTTTTATATGCAAGGAGCTCTCTTGGTACTAACCCAGACATTTGCTTTTTTAGAACAGTGCGACTTGATACATTTGCCCCGTTATTTATCTTGTCTATTAGCTGGAGCTGGATTCGCGAAAAAATATATCGCTTTTACTCCATTACACTGCCTACATCAAAGCGTTTTTTTACGCAATGAAAATCTGAGGTTGTAAGAGCATCTATCTTCGAAAAATCCTACCAGCAACAACAGCAAACTTTTCTGAAAACTCCTTCAATTGTTCTATACTTTGCGAATTATGACTTACGGCCAGTAGGAAAATTCCTTGAGAAATAATTAAGGTGATTTTTTGCCATCTTAAGTGTATTGGTATTCTCAGTGGTGTTCTTCACGTTGTTGTCTTGACGAACCCTATTCTACCCAACCGTTGCTGGCCTAGACAACAGTTGTCCCATAATTCTAAACGTGACGAAAGTCCAACGTTACTTGTAAGGCCTACCTATGCTGAAACTGGTGGAAGAGACTACACAAGTTTAGATCAACAGCCAATCCAGACAAAAGCTCGTGAATTCGCTGCCAAACTAAGACCGTTTTACACATTTATTTCGCATTGAGATTGGTGATAGTGAAAAATGTAACTACACGAACTGTAAAGTTTCAAAAACACTGCCTGGTCACAACGAAACTACATCCAACATGAAATTAATAGGACGGAAAACGTCCAATAGAACCACTGTACTACAAATAGTACATCTTTTTGCACGCAAAGTAATGCTTTAGAGTCCAATGCAAATATCTTTCTTTTGAGTCAGTTTTTACGGATGCCCATAAGCTCACATTCCAATTACAAATAGCCTAATCGCATGAAGCGTAACGCAAACATATCTGTCGTGTAATTGTTTTTCCTCTATGTTGCGTATAAGTTTCCGTACTTTAACTTTCTTATTTTTATTATTAACATTCGTTGTAGAGCTCGCCTTTCAACGAGACATACCACCGCGCTGCGGTGCAACCTTGCAGTGTATTTGATAATAGAACGTATAGCGTATAACGTAATTCAATGGAGATGTTAAGCTTTGTTGTTGATTAGTTGCTTGTCAACGTTTATTTAGCTGTATATTTAATAGGGGAGTGTACAGTGGAGTTATCCAGCGTATTATTTGTATCGCGGGCTAGGCTACTATGGTGGGGATTGTTAACACGTGGTTCTGCTTGGTTAGGCCTGTGAGCTCGTTCTTAGTTATGACCTGATACTGGTCGAAAGATGTATACAGTTGCTATTAACCTTCTTTCTACTTGTTTACCCTAAGTTGTGTATGTATATGTTAAGTTATAAGTTGACCTAGAGGTTATGGGTTCTGGTTGGCTGAATATTTCTTCCTATGTTGTTAAGGCTACTGGGAATGTTTGTCAAATGTAATGTACGGATGCCCTTTAGTGCCGACAGTTTTAAACACCTACTTAAAGGTTACATATTATTTCAGTTGGGCTTATTTGTCACCGTTTTGGGGGGAAAACTGGTAACCATGTTGTCGCATGATTTTCTTACTATTAAGTATGCTTTATGCTACTAGTAACACTGTTTTCTTCCTTTCAGAAATCATACACAGTTGTTGAATTTTTTATATTATCAATAAAAGAAAGACGAAAATTGCAGCCACGTGTCATAGACACCTTTTTTTCTAAATCGATTTATTTACATCCATTTCACAACAGTATCTTATAGGCAATTGAGCCTCATAACTTTTCAGTTTGGAAATGCACCGAAGATTTTAGAAATGCGATAAAATTAGGAAATCAAGGCACCGAATACTACCTAAAAATTTTTCGCGACAGTCCTCAGTAGTTTTACTGCATTACAGTATAATGTGATTAGGCAAACACACTTACACATATGTCAGCGTAAAACACGAAGCAACTTTTATTTCCTTACCACATGTTCCGCAACTTTATTTACGTTGGAGTTGCAACACTGATAATAGTTATAATACCAGTTATAAAAGCTGGCCGTTTATATTTGTTTATGATTTCGTAGCCAATGGCTACTGTTTTCCCCCTTATGAAGTCTATATAAAGGTACTCTAGTATGAAGGCACTGCCATTTATTGTGTTCTGCTGGGATTGCATATTGCGATTCATCGTTATAAACGCACAGCGCCCATGTATATATGTATGACAGTATTCTTTACTTGCTTTAATGTCAAACATTAAGTCATTCATTCAAATCTTTGTATTGGCCTAGAAGTTGCTAATCATGCATAACACTTAATCATATGTTAGGCCAGTTCCACGAAAATGCTGAAATAATCGGTAATCGGCCCGATTGTCACATGAACTAATCGGTAATAACCGATTATCATATTATCGCTCGAACACTAGTCGATAAACCTAGGTTGGCGGATGATCCCTATTGTTGTTCATGGAGTTGCAAGGGTCAGTTTGGGTCACCAGAGGTGAAAAGCATGTAAAGACGATATCTCAAGAAGTAACATTGCTTCACTTTAAACTTTGTACGTTAGTAGCCCTTGGGATCATCCTTATTGTTTTTGATGGAGGTGAAATGTTGTTCAATGTCAATTGTTGGTAACAGGCAGAATAAGTCTTAATATGCAGAAGTGAAGTTTGTTTGACCTTCGGTCCCTCTTTGCATTTTTCTGCAGGACTCGCCATTTCTGCTTAGCAATTCAGCTCGTTAGAACATCTTGTATCTAAAGTTTCTTCTCATATTGGCAAGAAATCACTAAGTCAAGTGACTTTGTGTTCATCTTAGGACAATGCAACGACTATAACCCTTTTCCCTTAATTACATAAGGTTTAACATAGTAGTAAACTGATCGGCACAGGGTTATTCCATTCAGAATAAGCGAGTTCAGAGTTACGAGTGCGCATGCCCGATTCTCACTTGGGGTCAGGTTAACTGAGAATGGAATCCTCGGAAAACGTCAACAATTACAGCTTTTCATAACGATAATCGCACTAAGAATGGGTTACTGCGACATTCGGAATTTATTTCTAGTGCATATTTCGGTGAGTTTACGACTTAAAAACGTGTGTAAATTGACTGAAACTACTTCATAATAATATTGCATATAAGGGAACACAGATCCGTATCGCACGTGAAACAGTTAGTCTGGTATACGAACGGGAAAAAGAGTACTGTGTGACTGTATCCTTCGTATGGGTTACGCGACTTTTTGTGGTTGCGGATGTCTTAATGCTTCGCGGAAGTTCTAACTGACAATTATCGGAAATGAATATGAATATGAAATTAATTTCAAATATAGCATGAAACAAACTATTTTGCCCTTTTGTTTGTCATTATCAACCTGAACTGTGTTTTTAGAGCATAACGTAAGCATCTCCAGTCTAAAATACTGACAGTGACACTGACAGAACTGTACTAAATAGGCCTACATAACCTATCCTCATATTCGTTGCTTTTACGTCCATGAACGAACACTGCATAGTAGAGGCATTCATATCTTGTAGTTGGTTTTTCATGTTAAGAAATATTAGTTCTCTTAATTTTTATGCGTGATTTAAAATAAGCTTAGTCTTATTCTTGGCATATTCCTTGTAATTATAGGATTGGTTAAATTTGTTCAAACAGAGAAAAAAGAAGATATTAATTTTATTTGGGGAAGAACATTATAAAAAAAATAGTGGGTGGGGGAATTTCCAGGGGTTACAGCTCCACAATATGTATGTCACTCCTTACAACTATCTCATGGTTTGTAAGTTATTGGGAATGAACACCTATTCTTACTTAATTGATAATATGAACTTTGTAAACGTCACTTATTGCAACAGAGTTATAGTGGTGAAAATTAAATAATGAAGTTGATTTAGTGTAAATAGGAATTATTCTGAATGCATTACTAAATTGGAATGCAACATTATGTTAAAGGAATAGTTAGTTGGCGCGTCAAACGTTCACAGTGATAAAATGTTAATAATTCTATGAATTGTATTCAGTGACTTTATATCAATATCCTGCACTTTTTCTTATTATTTTCCTTTTCCTTTTTTAATTTTCATAGCTCGAACATGGTAAGAATATGTGCAATAGCATTATAGCAGGATGTTCAAACAGCACTAACCACATTCAGAAGTGGATGAAAGAAGTTTGCAATATACACAACCGGGTTTATGCTACATGCTTTTGTACTCCACCATTCGCTTTACACCCACTTCCATCAGAACGAAAAGATCCAGAGGCTAGAAAAAGATGGATAACGGCAATTAACAGAAAAAATCCTGATGGAAGCAATTGGCAGCCAGCATCGTATACCCGTGTGTGTTCTAAGCACTTTAAAGATGGAGAGCCCACTGAACAAAATCCATACTCAACATTGCATATTGGTTACAAGGACCTCCCTGTAAAAAAAGAACATAAACCAAGAGTATCCGTCTATGAAAGGATTGCTAAGCGGCCAGAACAAGAAACAAGAAACTGCAATAGACACTGCAAGTTCGAGCAATTAATTTAAAAAGGAACCTATCCAATTAGGCCCAAGCTACAAACCACACTAAGACCACAACTATTTATTTCAGTGTGAATGTTAGGAAGATTGAAGCTGTAATGGATGCACTAGTAAACACAACGAAATTTTGAAGCTACAACATCAACTCGAAGAACTAAAGACATCAAGATCAAAGAAAGCTGAATTGGAAAAAGAAGGGTGTAGTGGAGAATCTTCTAAAAACTGATACTGATGTCAGGCGTTTAACTGGTTTACCTTCAATAGCATTATTTAATGTCCTTCTGACTCTTTTCTCCTCAAAGGTTACTCGCTTGCAATATTGGGGAGGGAAGAAAAGATCTTCTGCTAGTGCTAGTCCAAAAAATGCAAGTGCAAAGAAATCCCCCAAGAATTTACAATGGTGCTATTGAAACTCAAACTTAATCTTTTTATGTATTTCATAGCTTCTTTATTTTCTGTTTCTTCTTGTTTGGTGTCCCAAGTTTTCAACACATGGGTAAAGTTTCTAAGTTATGAGCTGAAACCTTTAATATTTTGGCCTGCTAAGGAGCTAGTTCTAGAGTCAATGCCTTTGTCTATGAAACCATAATACTCATCCCTTAGGTGTACAATAGACTGTACAGAAGTGTTTATTGAGAGACCAAGAACCTACAGCTGCAAGCTCTCACTTGGTCTGACTATAAGCACCATAACACTGTTAAGAATTTAGTAGCCATTTCCCCTAATGGAATGATTTCATTTCTGTCTAAAGCTTGGGGTAGAAGGACATCTGACCAGCATAATACTAGAGAGTCTGGATTTTTCAATCTAGTTGACCCAGGTGATCTAATATTAGCGGATAGGGCTTTCACAATAAGGGAAGACTTGCTGTAACCGGGAGCACGGTTGGAAATACCAACCCCAAGCAAAGGTATAGAACAAATGACAAGATCAGATACTCTTAAGACAAAGAAAAGAAAGTGCTGTTGTTGTAAATCACGTTGCTATCAGAGGGAAAAATTCTTCTGTTATATTTAGTCATTCTTTCAAAATGTCTCAGGTACTGCGGATTGTTATCTTGCCTTCCAGTATTTGAACTTTTTTGTACATTTTTATTACTTAAAAAGCAAACAGTTACTATGCAATATATAAAGCCAAAAACTAACATTTCACACCTTCATACTAGCATGGTTATCAAAGGTAGTCATTCAAATTTACATATTTTCTATCATTAAGTTTCTTTCAATAGTTGTATTAACAGTCATTCATAAATTAGATTTTATTCCCATTTCATGAAAAGAGTGCTGTTGTCGATCACCTTGCTATCAGAGGGGGGGAAATTCTTCTTTATATTCAGTCATTCTTTCGAAAAGTTTTTCAGCTAGTACAGATTGTCATCTTGCCTACACATGCCATATTTTCAACTTTTAATCCGTTAACTTAAGTTACGAAGCAACAAGTATTTTATTATGCAATATCTACATCCAATGTCTTCCACAACTCCTCAATCAACTTTCCTACAAAGCTACATATTTCTATTTTAACAGCAAAATTTTAACTTAGATACTTAAGTGTTAAGAAACAAAACAATATTGGTGACAGTATAACTCTTATCGGAGTCAACTTTCCATTCTGGAATTGTATTTCTTTGATTCAAAAACTGAAAAAGTTGGTCACAATATTTACAGTAATGTCTATTACAGTTTATTTAGTATTAACTTATAAAAAAGAAAGATGTATATGTATATACAAATTAAAGCGAAAACATGTTATATCCAGGAACCTTACTTTTTTTAGTTTGCAAATAGCATATATCGACTATTTATACTGTTATGTACAAACCCAAATCATATTAACTTTGTTCTTGAACAAAAGTTTTATGCTAATATTTTCTTATATTGCTGCTGAATATAAAATTGAAAGTCAGTGAACCATACGCATTCTGTACCTGTTATCTGTGTAAGTTGCAACCTTTCACAACATTTAATGAGAACTTTTGAATAAACAACAGCCAGTGACTATAACATATTCTGTAAACATTTTTTTTGGGAAATCATGCACAACCTCTTGTTTGTTATAAACATAAAATAATCAACTGGTGGTCATATCAAAACCTACTTGACAGGATCAGTTTTCAGTGACCATTCATTTCCCTTGTCCCATACTACTCCCATAGCATAGTGTTCCTTGTTACCCATTATTATGTTACAAACAGAAGCGTAACATCATGTCAACTATTTTTTTGGGGGGGGGGGAGGAGGGGGGTCGACGGACCTTTTGCCCTGAAAAATCAGAACTTGCCCTGGAAATTTTCAATACGGGTTTGCCCTGGGAAATGTAATTTTTGGAACTGTCATCGTGACATTTTTTTTTTATAGTTGGGGGGGGGGGAACCACTCCCCCATTAAATAAATGATGTCAGAGTGACATAAGATCGAAGGAAAAAATCAACGAATGCATCTTGTTCTCTTTGAAAGCAGAGCAACATATGTATATTTGACTAATGGCAATGAAGGTCAATTGAATAAGAAATCATGATTGACAACTCTTACACGGAAATTCCACTTGTCATTGCCTTATGTCAAATCTTACAGAACATGAGCTACTATGTATTAAGGGAAAATACCATAACCCAAAAATATTGTAAGTGGAAGATTGTCGATAAAAATACAATTTAAGCTTTTACAAGAAAATAAAACGCTGATACCAGGCTCTTAATCTGAATCATATAGTAAAGATGTATTACTGTTGTTGGCAATATCCACAGAAATTACTCTTTTCCAAGAGCTTAAAAAAATGAAAGTTATGTACCAGTTAAGGTTTCAGCATAAATAGTAGTAAAAAAGAACATAGTTGACTTGAAAATTTCTTGCCAGATTTCTTCGTTCAAATATATTCTTTCTCTGATATAGCCATGAGTTGAAAATACAAAAATATCACACCAAATTGTCTTGGTTACTCCAAGCTGCATCTGAACTTGGAAGTAATAGCCATGGGACCTTTTCAAAACATCATTACCTTTATCATCCTCTACCAAGTATGGAACACAATCTGAGGAAGGAATCTGGTCAGAAATTTACAGTGGGCATTTAATCTCCAACAGTCCGTACCACAACACTTACAGTTCACAATCCCATCTGGTGTGGCGGCTAAATAAATTAAATGAGGGTGTACAAAAAAGTCCACACTCGGTTACCGTGGTGGATGGGTGGCCATGGGTACGCATAACTGATACATAATTATTCATGGCTTGTGACTCCATATATCTGCCATAATTCAGGGCAGGCAAGTCTGGATTGGGAGATGAAATCCCTGAAATTAAATTTACCAAACCAGTTGTGTCAACCGGTGACTTTGCTTTGCTAATTGTTCTTACACGGGTCACAACTGCATGAACCTTTGAGGCAGTAATTCTCCCTTGCCTTTGCGCAATCCATGTTGGGTTGTTAGCTTGCCCTCTTGTCTCTTCTTTGATTTGTTTCACCTGTTCATTAGTAAAAGACCGGAAGCGTTTCAAAGAAATTGTTCATTGTTCTAGCAAGTGTTGTGATGGTAGGTGGGATGCAAGCGGTCGTAGAGACATCCACTGTACTTTCAATGTTCACATAACTTTCCGTAGCATAATTTGGTTGGCTGCTGACCAACCACTTAATGCAGGAAGCACGCATCTGGACAAGCTGGCAACAGGTGGTTGGTCAGCAGGCTGAGAGCTGGAGTAGCTTTCTCCTTTTGGTTGGGGCTGAACAATTGGCGCTCAGGCGGATTGATTAGTGACTGCAAACCTAAAAGCAGAATAAAAACAAAATTATTCACTTTAATTGATTTTCAGAAGCAGAACTTGGTAGGCTTAGACCAATATCCACTTGTAGGAGGAAGCATGTGTCTGGACATGCTGGCATAAGTTGCAGTAGTTGGTCAGCCAGCTGAGAGCTGGAGTAGCTCTCTCTGTCTCCTTTTTTCTGTTATGATGTACAAAGAATATAACGTGGCATTTGCTACAGTCCGGGACAGGTGACAATTAATGTCTTCCATTCGGGACTGAACTCACCAAAATTTACTTTAATTACTCCTGGGCATTACCGCTAGCGTAAGAGTTAGCATCAGCGCGGCAAATCCACATAGCAACAACACGTGGATCTATTTTTAGATCGGAATGTGTGGAACGCCGATAAGACAGAAACTGGCACATTGCTCAACGAACAACGTTAAGATGACTGTAACACCTCCTCTCGGCCATTGTCGCGTAAATCCCACCCTGCTTATTGAGAGCCGTAGGCTAAGGGGTTAATTAAAATAACTTCTGTGTCTGTAGCAACCATGGAAACACGTCACGCGCCTTGCGGATGTGGTTGGCATGCGGCCGACCACAGTATGCATAGTATGACCCTTAAGCCCACGTTTGGGTCGCATACGGCCCAACCTCCTTCACTGGCCACGCGCAGCTCCAAACCGCTAGTAGGGACCATGAATTTCGGGCATCAGGATGCAGGGGCACTGCAGCGTGACGACCCCGCGCTGTTGCAAAGAAATAGGGCGAAAGTGATAAATGTAACAGATGAGATATCTCAAGATCAGAAGCAGGTATTCGTATAGGGCAGGTAACGGTGCAAAAAATCCTGCTATATAGTTGTTGGGATAATTTATTTGCATTTGGGGGGGGGGGGGGATTAGCATATTTTGCAAAGTTTGCAATATTTGACCATAGACATTCCAAGTGTGAGCTCAATTGAAATTTGCCTTACCAAGTTATGTAGTTTGTTTGATGCATGTATTAGGAGCGAACCCTTGTATGGAAAGCGAGACCTGGGCTGTAAGGTCCAAAGATCTTCAGAGACTAGAGAGGAATGACATGCAGATGATACGGTGGAATTGCAATGTAGCCTAAGGACAGATTATGCTCAGATGAGTTGAGGGGTAGGCTTAAGCCTGATAGGATAGGAGAGTGTTAGCTAAAGAAAAGATTGAGGTGGTTCGGCCACATTGAAAGAATTGATGAAGATAAGTAGGTGAGTATATTACAAGTGTTTACAAATGTGCTGATGTTTGACCTCAGACCATCACCAAAATTATCAGCTGAACTGAAGTTTTCCTAATGAAGTTAACGGTGTTTAGAATGTTTTCAGTATATGACTTTTGTTGACAATGATCTCCAAAAGCAACAGACAGTGATTGTATGCGCACTGTCAAGAATACACATACCAAATACGAGCTCAATTTAACTTTTCTCCCTGAAGATACAGTTTTTGAAATATTCGGAGCTTTTTACATATGTTTGACCTTTGACCTCCATCAAATAAAATTGGAATTATCTACTCAATATCAGCAATCTACCTACCCAGTATGCGAATGACCCAACTCTGCACAGTCCGTATTTACAAGCAGATTCACATACACACACATACATGCATGACTGCACATATTCCTTTGCCTCGGGCAAGAAATGAAGAAATGTTTTGAAGGTTTGTCTTTGGAGAATTCTAATTTATTCCTTGGCTTTAGCTTTAGGAATCTATGCAGTCATGACTGCGTGTGTATGTGTTTTTGTTATTAGGGTGGAGTGATGTCATACTTAGTACAAAGGTTGCCAATCGTGAGTAGACGATTCAAATTTATTTTGAATATTGATGAGTGGCTGGGGCTTACAGCCAATTCCTTTATAATGTCAATATCTCGGCAACCGTGTGTCCGATTTGGGTGAAACGTATTTCGATGGTGTCGGTAGGAAGTGGGGCATATGTGTTCGAAGTAGAAAATGTAATCTAATTAATATTCATGAAGAGGCGGGGCTAGATGTAATTTTCGTGTAACTGCTTGTACTGACGTTTTGATTTACGTCATACTGGGTGCATAGTATACCCATAGTGAGTGGACGATCCCTATTTATTTTTGTGCCAATGTCATGAATATTTATGAGTGGGCACAGACAGCTTAGAGCAAATTCTTTAAATGTCAATATCTCTGCAACAATATGTCCGATTTTGAGCAGACTTTTTTTTTCCTTTTTGAGGGATGACATGCAGGTTACATGTATGGGTCGTTCATCTCATTAATATTCATGAATGAACGGAACCAATTTTAAATTGGCTCAGAATTTTCGTAATCATGTCTCCTCCGCACGTGGTTCCCCCGTCGTTGCAAACCCTAACCCCATATCAACACCGCCTCCACCACACCGCGAGACGGACACTTGGTGTCCGCCAGTGTCCACCAGCTTCCCCTATTAACTCGTCTAGTTCCGTCCCCAGTCCGGCTCCGGCACCACCTGATCCGGAGGTCGAGGCTCTGTGTAACAGCGACTCCGGAGACTCAATGATTATGGAGCCGAAACGAACCATGGGGACGAGTTGGTACGACGAGATGGGGGGAACCCTCGCTAAAGAGTTCGGCTTCAAGTGACGACTCAGACGATGATTTGTCGTCTAGGGTGCGGAATTGCCCTCTCGTGGCCCATACACTTTCAGTTGCCACTTTTAACGTCAATGGCATGAGGGATCATCCCAATCGCTGTCGCATTTTCCAGTACTGTAAGTCAATGGAGGGTCGGCTGCGTTTGCTTACAAGAAACACACATTTTGGAAGAATATGCCCCTCTATGGCTTATGAGTGAGGTGGTGGGCTGCATGCTTGGTTCTGTTCGTCTTCATGCTGTGGCACTGTCATCATTCTGTCAACTCGTCAGGCGGGTTGTGACACTAGGGCAGAGACGGACCACGAGGGCCGGTTGGTTTGCATTCTTTTGAAGTATCCACATGGTAATATCTGTCTTTGTAATGTGTATGCTCCCAGTCGGTCTTCTAGACGAGATTTTTTGGACACGCTGCCTTCCTTTTTTCCTGGTAGTGCACCATGTGTGATGGTCGGAGACTTTAACTGTGTCCCAGAATCAGGTCTTGACAGACTCGGGGCTTCAGTATCTGCTGGTCCTGACACTGGGATCACAGAACTGGACATATTCATCTCGGCACACCTTTTAGCTGATGTTTGGAGGCATCTGCACCCATGTAGTACGGTGTACGTGGGTGAGGCCTAACGGGGAAGATACCTCTAGGATAGATCGAGTGTATGCGCCTGTTAGTTTTCAATTTTCCGGTTGCGTGACACAGAGCTGTCCGCTCTCTCACCATGACACTGTTATACCACGTGTTTTTTTTGGCCTTCCGTTTTACCGGTCGGGCGGGGCCTGTGGAAGCTTAACTATCAGCTACTTGGCGAGGCAGAGTTCCGCCAAGGTTACGAAACCAGGTACGAAGGATGACAAACTTGAAGCCGGCCTTTGCATATACATCCCAATAGTGGGATCATGTAAAGTTGCACATCAAACGATACGCAATTCAGTATTGCGTGACCCGCGCACGGCGGCGGAGAGAAATATTCTCGAAGCTGTTCGCGGAGGTGAAGTTTGGCGACATCTTGGCTGTCATAACTTTGCAGACTTATCTTGATGAAAAGTATCACGGTGCCCGCGTCAGGGTCCGTGTCGAAGCGGTGGAGGCTGGGAAGCGCCCTCCACTGAGGTTTTACCAGTCCGTTAGCTCATCGACGCGTTCTAACTGTGCGCGATGATGATGGGACCGCGGGTAGTGATCCTAACGGCATTGCCCGCGTGTATACAATTTCTATTCGAGTTTGGTTACGCGTGGCAATGTCGGCACAGGCCGATTCATTGAGGGGAATCTGAAAAACTGTTCCCGCGAAGTCGATGATATTTAGGGGGCGGCAACACCACTTGTTGAGTCTTTGGAAGGCGCTTTCGAAGATGAAGAATGACAAGTCCTTGGGTTCGGATGGGCTTTTTAAATGTTCGAGTGGGTGGTTATGCGTTTGTCTCTGCTGGTCGGTGGGCGTTTTTACTTTTTGTTGGCTCGCTTGACTTGAGTTTTGTCGAAGAGGCTGGTTAGTAAGTACCGTTTGGCCGTGACGTGACGTAAAACCCCCCGCTTACATACCGTATACATAGCCGCTTATTAAAAGCCTACGCCCGGCTGCGAATATGTTTTTCCCAAACTGAACTGACACTGAAATTATTTCCTCGATTCTGATTGGCTATCAGCGAGCACGTGATATGTTTTAGTATTCAACATGGATCCCTCCATACTCTGTCGATATCAGTTTGATCAACACGAACATATTCAACATATTCACACTAGCAACTTTCCAGAACTTTTGGTAGGTATATATGAACGAAAGTATATAGTGTTCTTAACATAATGAAGCAACTATTCCCAACTACTGCGGCCATTATAGGCAGTCCTCGATCGTTTCTTTACTCGCTTGACCCCGCTCTACACAACACATGTAATGTAGCCTATTGTACTGTGTATATTATACACAATAAAACACAGTGCATTTGTAATTGTATACATGTAGCCGATGTACATATGTACGAGGTGTTTGTGTACATTCGGAGTTGCGATACTTTTAGTTTTATAATCATAAATTCAAAATGTATTCAGTCAATGAATCATGATAGGCCTAGTCGAATAGCAGTGGCAATGAAGACGGCGAGCGAGTGTGCGCCAGCCAGTGAGTGTACACAAAAAAGGCATTTGACGATATGTCTGTGTCTTTTGACTTGTTAACTAGTTGTATATAGCCTTATAACCTAAACGTACGGAAACCTATTGGCTCGCTGAGAGCCAATCAGAATCGAGGAAATAATTTCAGTGTCAGTTCAGTTTGGGGAAAATTATTCGCGGCCCGGCTGGCCATAATCGGCTAGCTGGATAGGAAGCTTCCACTAATAAGGGTCAAGGGAGGCCCTTAATACTCGTTAGACTAGGCATCCTACTAGGCTATATAAGTCTGCCCATGGGTATAATATTGGCTAGGTGATCATCTTTCATTGGTCTGCATACAAGGCCTAACTGTCAAGGACCATTTGAATGTAGGAGAAGGTGGAGGTAGGCACCTAGACCGGTGGGTGTTGTTGAGCAAGCCATGGCATGTGTTACTTTAAGAAGTAACATTCATGATGTCAATTTCCTACATGGTGGTAACATAGGCATAGCCCTAGGCTATTGTTCTTGACTGCGGTAGGTCTGAGGAGTTACAGCCTTATACAAATAAAATCAAAATAGCAACATTACTTATACGTAATGATTTCTGTAGCGACTTTAAAGGTACTGCCTGTAATCTGTATTGGCCCGAAATAAAATGGTCCAAAATAAATTATAAAACTAATATTAGCTCTCAAAAAGTACTTTTCTACCTTACTTTCCATGTTGTTCTCAGACATGCTAAATCAACACACAAGATGACTGAATGTCCCTGGTAATAAAAACATTTTAAGAATTTTTGACTAAAGGTGACTTTATTTGAATGTCTGCCATATTTGCCGCCAATACAGCATACGTTAACAACTTACAATTTGTATTGTATAGTACAAGCATGTCAAAGCTAAGGAATTAATCAGTGTGCATTCAGATAAAAATGTATGTATGGGTCAATGCTAGCATATATAGGTTATGCCAGCTAGCTTAAATTATGCAATCACCCAATTAGGCACTGCTGTTAAAATCAATCATCATGTAGATGTATTATGGGAAGTAGATGACACATGTTGTTGTGGTTCATATATCAGGGTAAGGTCTGAAAATCTACCAGCAATGTTAAATTTTCAGCTCTAATAGGAAAAACCTAGTATGATGTAAGATAATTGCGGCGGATTAATGAATGGGCGTTGCTAATTTCATACCATTGAACCTGTAACTCCTTAAAGAATGTCCAATGTTTATCATAGTAACTGTCATAATGAATTGTTTTTGGTACTTACCATGAATATCAATGAGGAAATGGGGTTAAAACTAAAAATGATAGTTGTTATAATGTTGCTTGCTGATAACATTGTCTGATATCCAAAATTGTAGCAAGGAACCGCTTAATTCTTTGTGCTATTTTAGTTTTATGCATGTGAAGGATGCCTGGAATGACACATTTGTCCAGTGTGTCACAAATACCAAGCAGTATGATTTAATGCCCTGGTAAATCACATCAGATTCATCCATTCACAAGATCCTATTGTAGAAAAGGTCTACAAAAACTATCTGCAGGGAGTGATGTGGATGATATAAATGATCATTATTATTTTCATTACCCAGTTCCTGCTGATGAAACAGTTTCTGTGAATGAAAACGTACTTTGGACTATGCTGTTGGGATGTTAGTCCTTAAATGAAGAGAAAAACATCAGTTTCCTCAAGTTCATGTGAACAGTGTTGTGAGTGAACTAAAGTGGTTGTTGCTTGAAAATCAGTATGACTGAACTCGAAAACTTTTCGAAACCTTAAAAAAACGTACAGTTTGTCTAGTGAACAGCTTTGATAAATTTCGAGGATTTCATTCGAAAATTAGTTACCCCCTGTTATATGTAATATTTCCTCAGAATACAACCGATCAAACATTTTCCAGGAAAAATATATTTGTAAGTCATGACCAAGAGGGGATAGAGGAAACCTATATGTATATCCCTATTTTCAATATACTTCAATGACTTCTGCATAAAATGATGTTTCTCGGAAACTGTTAACCCACCTACTGACAGTGCAAGTGGGGGTCCTCTCTAGTTTCTTTCATGGCCAAAGTTTCAAAGAGAATGAATTGTTTATCCAAGAACAGATATCTTTACAGTTCTTATTTTTCAATGAGGATTTTGTACTATAGTCTGGGGAACATTCCGTCAAAGTATATAGAAGTCAACTGCACATGATCCAAGTGGCTTGGCTGTGCAAAAGTTAGTTTATTCTGAAATATGGTCTAGACAAGGTATCTGAACTTCTTGTTCATGACTTGAAGCTGTCACAATTGATACCAGAGAGTACAAATTCAAGGGGTCTATTTCCCGCCTTGTTGCAGATAATTTGGGCAGTTCATGGAAGGTTTCATTGCCATACCCTTTTGCCGGTATTGCATGTGCTTCAGCAGTCAGCTTGGGGAAACAGGAAGATTAGCATATGTGGAGAGATCAAGAAAAAGTTACAAAATTCATGCAGAAAGGGCTTTGCAAGATAACTATTATGCCAAAGTTTATGGTGTGAAAAGAAATTCTTCTCTGAATAAGTTATCTTTTTTCATGTCGTTGGTGGTCTTCCATCAGACCACATGCATAACCTTTTGTAAGAGGTGTGTGCCCTCTTGTGGCGGGAAAAATACTTTCTCTTCTTGCATCATCTGCTCAGATAAATGTTGAAGTAATCAATCACATAATATTGACTTTTAAATACCGAAGCTCAGATAAAGTGAATAGGCCCTCAAAAGTGTCGAAGAGTTCTTCATGCATATCTGTGAAACAGTCTGCTGCACAGACGTGGTGTTTTATGAGACTTATTCTCCTGATAGTGGGATATAAAATACCTGAGGGTAAGAAATACTGGCAACTGTTGATAAGCAAAGCATCGGTTGTAGATGTTGCTTTTGCTGCAAAGCAAAATGGGCAGTCTATTTGCTACCTGAGTGGTATAGTTCACGATTTCCTTGACTTGTATAAGTCCTGTTTCCCTCAAGCAAGACTGGCCCCAAAAATGCATTATCTGACACATTATGCGAAGCAGATGGCTCAATGTACAACTTTTCGCTTTCAAGCTAGGCATAGTTATATAAAAACAGCCAAAAAGCTGTTGCAACCGTTTCTGGGGAAGTCCGCGTCAGGAGTATTGAGTGTTAAGCATTTATTCGCATCCGCAACCCGCAAATACTCTCCGCCAATCGCTAAAATATATACTGCAATTCACTAATACAAACTATAAATAAGGATATATATAGAACCTCATTCAATCACTAAATCCTTAAGTATATATCAGTGTTACTATTAAACCTTCAATTAAACCCACAAATGACACCAATAATACAAATGCACCAATAAATGTGTCGTTATGATGCCCATGTCTTAAACATGCCTTTCAGGTTACTGGCTATATATATGTCCTAAAGAATTTCTAAATTACGTAACCAAATTGACATTTGGCAAAGGTATAATGTAGACAACGTACCTCTTCGGGCTTTCTTAAGGTATAAATACAGCACCATTGCCACACCCTTCATCTGGCTTCATCTCAGGACAACTCTCTTAACAGTATTTATGTATAGGTCTAGGCAGGAGAAGACTCAACATGTGGTCCTTATATCCTGACTAACCTGCCTTCACTATAGCTTTAATACGTGACTGTAAATTTGTACAATAACACGTAGCTAAGCTGCCTACAATGTGATTGTCAAATCTTACAATAACTATCCAACAAATGGGGAATACCATTATCATATGGACCAGTCCATTCAAGGAGCAGTACACCCAGGTTGCAAGAACTATGGTCCAACTGCATCCCTGTCTCGCTCAGACATCGGGAATTCCTATGTAAGTTATTTCTTTCAACTGCTTTTCAGAATAGACATCTCATCCTACTACCAATACCTTCCAAGCGGGATACTTATTTTAGGTAGTGAGTTGTTTGTCACTCATCAGAAAAAGGGAATAAAAACAATACACTTTTATAAGACCCAAACAAAAAGAAATTTGTCAAGTAAAGGGAGTTCATCATGGACTGTTACTTCGCCTTCCTTTCATATCCAAACTATCATGCCTACTATAAGAATCCCTGTATTATCTTTTATAGGGAATAGCTGTTGTCATGTTGTTACATGGCTGTCTGTTGATGCATATACTTTTGACTTTGTTTCATTATGATTATTTCCAACTTCTGTTTAAGACTAATGGAAAACTAAATGAAGTGATAAGTTCAGAATTGAGAGAAAGCACATGGACTTCCTGATGAAATATGCTAATAACAAAATTAAAACATCACCTAGTGGTTATGCCTTCTCCTACAATTTGCCAGCCTCGCCTCAGGGAGAGGATGAAAAGGGCATAGAAATGCATTAAGGGTAAAGACGTTTTCTTCCAAATATTGTTTGAAGCATAAAACCATATGGAACGTATGTATAACTGCTTATGAAGTACCGGGCAAGACGCATGATGGTACTCTTATACAATGTCCTTACAGTTCATGTTACCCATCGGTTTGGTGACCCAAGGCGTGCTGCATGGCTTAGGGCCCGAAGCTTTTTCGTGGTCCCGTTACACCCTTAAAAGAAGTAATGATATAGTGATCTTTTAAATTGGTCAAGCAATCTTTGGACCGGGCAAGACGCATCATAGTACCCATCTACATTGTCATTAAGAGTTCATATGACCCATTGGTTGGGTGGTCCAAGGCGTGCTGCATGAATTAGCGCCCAAAGCTTTTTCGTGGTCCCGTTACAATCATTAAAGAAGTAATGATTTAGTGGTCATTTAAATTGGTCAAACACTCTTTGTACCGGGCAAGACGCATTATGTTACTCTTCTACAATGTCCTTAGAGTTGATATGACCCATCGGTTTTGTGATCCAAGGCGTGCTGCAAGGCTTAGGGCCCAAAGCTTTCTCGTGGTCCAGTTATATTCATTTAAAAAAGTGTTGGTTTAATGGTCACTTTAATTGGTCAACAACTGTTTGGACCGGGCAAGACGCATAATGGTACCTTTGTACATTATCATTACAGTTCATATGACCCATAGATAAACCTCTTTCCACGACCAAATGTTGAACATCTTGTAAGAAAGCTTTCGTCTTGCCATAGGTGTTACGTCAATACCATTGTCGAATAAGTAACTGAATAGCAGTTACTCATTCGCGAATGTCGAACGAGGAATAAGTATCTTACTTCACACCGGTTAATCAAAATCCTTATTGTGTATCATGTGATATGTCAGCTGATGCAGAATCTGCTCGGCTCGGCGTGATGTATGCACAGAATATGTTTATGTAACGTTTGTACGTGTTTACAATTCGTCTGCATAACGTACTGCATAACAAGAGAACGATGGGCTGAAAGTCTAACGAAATTTACAGGCAACAGTTGGCAAACCGACGTCAAATTTGCCGAGATATGAAGCAGCATTGAAGGTGGCAAATTTCCATGCCTAGAAGGTGCTTCCATGATTCAATACACGAACGATGAAGGTAATTCTAGGCCTGTTACTAATACTCATGTAAGAGCTTTACTGTGACAAGAAAGTACACATAACTTCCTCAAGTGATACGAATGCCAACTATGAAAATTTAGGACAAGGCTCTTCGATACCATACTACTAGTTTGCCTTAGACTAGAAGTGATTTAAGTAGCACCCATGAAGGATAGATCGACAGCTACTATATACTGGTATCTGTTATTTTATGATACCATTTATTTCATGTTTTAGTTGTCATGAAACAAAGAAATGAAATCAAAACCAGTGTAGGTTAGATAGACAGACTAACGTTAGGCCTATCAATATTGAATGTCGGCCTAGGCCTATGGTCTAGCCTCGAGTCTTGGATTAATTTGTCAAAACAGGGCCTCACTAAGCCCAGGGCATGTTTCTATGGCTGCTGGTAGTACTGGCACACACACGAACAAATGTAGCGTGTAATGTAGCTTATATACAGGCCACTAAGTATATAGGCCTAGGCAATGCTACAGTATTGCATAGTCTCAGATCCCTTCTTGTATTTTGTAAACCTAACAAAGCGAGTTGGCATTTGTAAGTTTCAAGCTATTTAGCATCAGCATGGCACTCGATTTAGTAGCACCTATAGTCTTATTACAGCTCTTTAAAAATTTGGAATAAAATATTTTATATCAAAGCATCTTGCTTGGTTTATTTAACTTTGATGCATGTATGGTGAGGCCTTCTTTTAGTATGGGGAATCCTGTCAAGTAGGGTTGCATGTCTTCTCAAACCTTTGTAGTGTGTGGGTTTGTAACTGTGCCCTACCAAGCTCATGGCTCCAGGCTTACACTGAAAAAAATGGAGTATCAGATGGCTTTTTAGTCAGTTGAGTTCCAGTGTAGACAATTAATGTGAACCACAATGTCATCGACAAGACAATATAAAATACTGTATCAACCAAACAAATTTGGTTTTTATTTGTTGCAGATGAAAGTGCAGGCCCATCGGTGCCAAAGAAAAGGATATTTGCGGTGCTTCCTCTCCAGAGATTTCTCTGGCACAAAAAAACTTGTGGAAAATCAGGATTCAAGTTTTCGAAAGGAAGAAGATCTGGTAGCGGGCAGACAGAACAGCTGTCTTAGTATCTGACACGAGATGCTGAAAACGGCTCAAAGAAGCTGCTGAATAGAGATGTGATGAAAGGATGAAAATCGTATTGCCGAAGGCATTCTGTTTGCACATAACAGAGGAAGACTACTTGTTCCTAAGCAAGTTGCTTTGGGTGTTGGTGATGTTGACAGTGACGAGGAAGTCATATAACTCAGAAAGGATTGTTTGTGTAACCAAAGCATCACCTGGTTAATGTTTTGTTGTTGTTTATGTTGATAATTTTCTTTCATTTTCCAAGTTTGTTTTATTCATTTGATCTTTTCCTTTCTTGTTCTTATTTTGTTTTATTCATTTGACAATTAATAACTTACTTTGGTAGATTGAGGAGTTCCCTAAAGTTTCACTTTTTCGCTACTACTACAGGGCAACAGTTTGTGATCAGGTCTGTGTGACCTTTGTCTTTTTTAAACATAGTAATTGTTTTGTGTGGTCCTTGTTTTCTAGGAATACATGTACTGGCTACAAGCCTCTATCACTTTTGAGAACTGTGGGAGAAATAGACAGTATAATAGCTATTTTGTTTTGGTAGGAATATTCTTGGTCACGGATGTGCATCTACAAATTTATTTAAGGACACTGATCAGACCCATTTATAAGTTTAGATTCGGGTTAAGTAATGTGTCTGGTAATTATTCAGTAACTTAATTGACAGCTGATAGGTCAATGGATACCAGATACCAGGGAGTGAAGAGCAAGCTGGTCTAGAGCCGTCCAGAGAGCCAACCTACCTCAGAGACGTCGCCCAACAGGGTCAACCTGCCCGGAAGTAACCCAGGAAGCAATTATATTTCGCGACTTTGTATTTGGTCGACCCGCGCCGCGACTGTGTTCTTATTTCCTTAGGACTTTTAAGCATTTTATTTTCTAATAAGTTTTGTGGATTTCTTGTTAGACGTAACAGCTCTGATAAGATCTGTAAGTTACCCATTTATATCATTTCAATTTTTCTTGAAGTTTAAGTGACCCCAATGGTTTTTAATACAAGATTCATGTGCATAGTAAACTTACTATTTTTCCTTATGTTTATTTTTGTGTGAGCGTTACGCCTTTTCAAGTTGTCATTCGGTCCTACTCTCATGGGAAAGTGGTACTTGTAAAATTTCAGTCTCGAGGCAGACTTCAGGAGACGGACAGTGTTTAAAAATGTATTTATTCAAATTATGTATAACACAACATAAATTTCGTGTTTTCGAAAATAACACTGCTTTAAGAATCAAACAACTCTTAAAATATTTTTCGGACATTCCTCTATTACTTCAGCCAACACATCCTGGTTCTTAATACTGTGTTGAATTATTTTATCATCTTGCTGTAACAAGGAACTGCTCTGTTGTCGTACAGTACAACGTATAAAAATGACGTTATTTCTTTATTGTTAACTCTTTACATAACAACTCTCCTACCACCCAACAGCTGTTAAAATGTTCTTCAGACGTTCCTATATAGCGTTCAACCAACATTACCTGGTCGTAAATACTGTTAGTGCAAGAACATTTAAATTATGTTATCATCTTGCTGTGCCAAGAAACTGCTCTATTTTCATTATCGTACAAGAGTGACGTCATATGTATATTGGGTACTCGTAAAATAACACCTCTCCTAGCACCCAACAACTATATATCCCTCCATTACTTTCAACCAACACATCCTGTTTCTAAATAAGTGCAAGAACATTTAAATTATGTCGTTTATGTTGCTGTTACAAGAAACTGCTTTGTTGTAGTTGTCGTACACCGTATAAGAGTGACGTCATTTGTTTGTTGTTTACTCGAAAGATACCACCTCTACAAACATCCCACATCGCGAAAAATATTCCCAGGACATCCCTCTACAACTTCCAACCAACAAACCTTCGTACTAAATATGTGCAACGAAAGTCGTTTTTTAAGCACTTTTTCAAGCCTTCCCTGATGGACTATGACGTCATATGTATTATTTTAGCATCCAACAACTCTTGAGGTATTCTTAGGACATTTTTTCACATCATCCAACCAACAAACCTCGGTTTTAAATAGGTTTAGTAACATTTCAAAACTATGATCATGTTGCCGTGAATAGTCGTTGCTGATTTTTAATTTAGCCCACACTTCATAGTGAGGTAATTTGTTGTTTACCCGCAAGATAACATCACTCCAAGCATCCAACAAATTCTAAGCTAATCTCAGGACATCCCTCTATACCTGTCAACAAAAACATCTTGGTTCTAATAAGTTCAAATGCATTTAAATGCCATTTTTATGTTGTTGTGACAAGGCGAACTGCTTTGTTGTAATTGTCGTACATCGTATAAGAGTGATGTCATTTGTTTGTTGTTTACTCTAAAAATAACACCTCTCCAATCATCCAACATCGCGAAAAATGTTCCCAGGACATCCCTGTACAACTTGCAACCAACAAACCTTGGTACTTAATATGTGCAACGAAAGTCGTTTTTTAAGCACTTTTTGAAGCCTGCCCCGATGAACTATATGTTTTCATAAATTATTACCAAATTTCATGGGAAATGGAGCTAGTTCGCATGTTTTGTGACTGTCCGAGGATATCTTTGTCACTAATTTTTTTTCGGAAAATAGTCCTAGTGGTCTGGAATATTGTTATATATTTTGCAATCTGTAGCTGTGATCACGTAGGCCAACACTTTACTACCGAGCCTACACGTGGCTTTACCGGGCCTATACATGTCTGTAAGGTACAGTGCACATACACTCAAACATATCAGAGGATTATTGCCCAGACGGCAGCCCATTGAGAGACGATTATTTCACAGATTGAAGGAATTAATTGCGTTGAGGCCGTACAGAGGGAGGAGATCATTGCTCGAACCCAGTGATGTAACAATTAGTGTGCGGATAAGCAATAACAGGATTACATCTGACCGCGGTCCACAATGGTCCCTAGATGCGATGAAGAACATCGTACGCGTTCAATCAGAAAGACGAGGACTGCAGCAAACTTACCATTGGATATCTCAATGCCAGATCCGTGAAAAACAAGGCGAGTGAAGTTTCCGACTTTATTCAAGGTTAGCTTGCTGACGTCTTATGTATAACAGAAACATGGTTAACGGGAGAAAGTGACAATGTAATTTGTAATGAACTGACACCAAATGGATACAAGTTATAGCATGTTCCAAGGTCATCAAGTAGAGGGGCGGTGTGGCGGTTGTTTATAGAACATGACTGAAGTGTATCAAACAGAGCGCTTCATCATTTAAATTTTACGAAACTGTTTTAACATCTCGCAATGACTCTACGATTGGCTGTCGCTTATCGGCCGCCAACAGGGGGAAAGCATAGTCAGCCATTGTTTTGGGATGAATTCCAAGAGCTTATTGATAATCGTTTGGCAACGTGAGTAAAATTATTAATACTCGCTGACTTAAATTTTCATTTGGTCGCTAGCTAGATGAACTACTTTTGTTTTTCTAGTGTCCTGTTAATACTTTACCACTTTGTTCTATTGTTCTTATGTATAGACGAAATGAAATATGGATTAACAGAGCAATTCCGACGCAGTAAAGTTCAGGGATCTCCTGTTTCGGCTGAATTTGATCCAACATATCTCGGGAGCAACTCATGTCAAAGGTCACACACTGGACTTACGAACCACCCTCTTTATCAGATCATTACCCTGTAATTGTCACCTGTCATGTCAGTAAACCAGCTGGGTCGAAGAGAGTTGTCCATCGGAGATGCATTAAGAATATTGACATAGAACAGCTGAAGAATGTTATACAGTGTATTGGTGACGTGACCGCCAGAAAACATTACATAAATGCTTGGCGCTTACAATTCTACTTTTTCTGATGCACTCGACATTCATGCTCATGTCAATATATAATAAGGGGTGATAATTAGGGAACATTATCCATGGTTCACAAACGATATTGCTGAAGCTCGCCGGAAGTGTCGCCAAGCGGAGCGACGCTGGAAGAACACTGACCTCACTGTGGATCTGGAATTCCTGCGGTATCTCAAAAACGAGTACAATAACTTATGTAGAAATGTCAAATCGGAATATTATCGGACTGAAATTGAAGCAAATGCGGGTGATCAGAAGAAACTCTTGAGAATTATTAACGCTGAATCATAATAAGAAGGACCAAATCCTCCCCTCTACTGGAGGAGAGACCAAACTAAGATTAGAAATATTCATCAGGAATTCGTTCCAGTGAAGATACAAACAGAGACTATGGTGCCAGATGGTGCTATTCCCATTGTCTCCGTTTCAATCAACCAGGGAAGAAGAGATGAGAAAAGTCATTATGTCCGGTAATTCTAAGTCGAGCAAAGTAGACCCGATGCCTACATCTATGTTGAAAGAATTGCTCGATGTCCTATTGCCATTTCTTACTCACCTCTTTAATACATCCTTGACATCATCATGTGTACCACAAGTGCTAAAGTGTGCGTCAGTATCACCAAGTATTAAGAAACCAACGCTTGATCGAGGGGACACCAACAACTACCGACCCGTCAGTAATTTGCCTTATGTTTCGAAAGTTGTCGAAAAGTGGTCGTGGGACAGTAACATGAGCATCTGGAAAGAATTATTTATATCAACAGAATCAATCTGCATATAGGAAGTGACATAGTACCGAAACGGCGCTGGTAAAAATAACGAATGACTTACAATGTGCGAAGATAAATAACCACTACGTGTTCCTAGTATAACACAGAGCATTTTACTGTTATCTCACCTTCCCCTTACCCTAGGAACATATTTACAATATCTTAGCTAGTAGCACAGACAGGAAATTGTTACATCACACCTCCCAGAAACCTCCAACTTAGTTCCATGAGATGACCCACACTGTGGCCTCCAGTGTAACTTTCTACAACAGAAACCCTACACCTGTTTGTGCACCTAATAGTATATAATCTTCAGCAGGATGTGTGGTCATTGTCTCATTAGCCTAACCACTGTTTATGAAGTAAACTAAACATGTGGACAGAGTAACATCCTGTCCTATCCTCTTGTAATCCATGGTAAAAGAGTATATCAGATGCAACTTTCAGCATTTGTATTCAGTAGCAGATATCAAGCCAAGTGAAGATATAATATACTCTGTTAAATTCAACTACTTCTTTGTGCCTTTATTTATTGTTCACATACCGATGTGACACTAGTAACGTTAGATCAGAGTGCAGCATTTCACACTGTGACCAATGACCTGTTATTACATCGTCTCACCGAATCCATCGCAGTTACGGGATCTGCACATTTCTGGATGACATTCTATCTCAAGCACTGCACGCAGTCAGTGAATATAAACGGCAATACTTCATCTGTGAAGGATCTCGTGACCGGCCTCCCTCAGGGTTCTGTATTGGGACTATATTTGTACCCACTCTATACATCTCCATTATTTTTAATCGCGGAGAAACATCGTATCAATATGCACATGTATACCGATGACACACAGTTATGTGTCATGTGACCCACGAGATGCTGATGTTACTTTCAGTTGTTTGGAGGATGCGATTTTGGATATGCGCGAATGGATAGCAGACAATCACCTCAAACTGAACAATGGGAAGACAAGAGTTTCTAATCATTGCTGAAGCAACCGTAAGAAGAAATAGGCACGACACATGTTCCACGAAGTGTCTCAATGATTATGTCAACAGCCTCCTGATCGGGTTACCGGGATACGCCACTCGTTAAGTCCAGAACAGCGCTGCTCCAGTAGTTTGTATAGTGAAGAGGAGAGACCATATAACGCCGATTCTCAGGTCTTTACATTGGCTTCCAGTAGAGTACCGAGGTCAAGTACAAAATCAATCTTCTAACATAAGCTCTACATGGCCTCGCCCGACTACATCGGCGATCTCCTGGCACCCTATGTTCCCAGCCGATCATTACGCGCGTCATCACAGGGACTGCTTCAAGAAATGAGAACAAAGAAAAAACTGGGGACAAGGCATTTTCAGTATGTTCGCCCAAGCTATGGAATGCCTTGCCGAATTCATTACGTACCTGCGCAAGCCTTGCCAGTTTCATCGCCGAAAACATTATTTTAGAATTGCCTTTGATGTTTGAACTTTACAGTAGCTTTAATGTATTTTTCTATCCTATTAAAGGTTCTATGGTGTTTACCTTTCAGGCGATATTTTTGTACTATTTCGTTTTATAATGTTTCCTGTATTTGACATGTTTCCTGTATATTAATTGTTTAAATTCCTGTAAAGCGCTTCGAGCAGCGTTGCTGATGAACGCGCTATATAAGTACTATTATATATTTTTTTAGTATTATAATCACTCTGAAATTGACCCGAAAGGCTTATAGCGAAGGAATGAACAGTGAAATGAATGAGAGAAGACACCAGTAGCTGCGGTTGACTCAATTTATTCTTACAATAAAACAGCCTCAGGCTAAAAGTACATACAAATTCTTTTACATCAGCAGATGGCAAACATCATGGTTAATAGACACCGAAGGTAGAGAAGAACTTACATCAAACCCTTATAACGGTGACAAAATCTCTTACACTACATCGAGAAATTTGGCTTGGTTTCCACCATAACTTTCGGCAGGTCTTTTTTACGTTAGACACGGTGATGGAAGCAACAAAGAAAAGCTATGTAGGCCCAATCACCCCTACGCTACCGGCGACCCAATTACGAGCGTAGTGATAAAAAAAACCTTAAACCCTTAAAAATCCAGGTAAATTTTCAGAAACAAGAAATCCATTTGTCAATTTGGACATGCTTAAAGAAAATATCTACATACTGGCCAGCAAACGAGGTAACGTTTAACATCAAAAACAGCAAAATTGGGACTCAATTCACATCCCGCCCATCCCACTAAAACCACATGTTTGGACCTCGGAGAAACAGAGACAGGAACGATGACTCACACCTCTGTTACGGGGGTAAGTACCAAAAGAGTATCAGGTACAATTTCACACCACTTCAACTCTAACATTGTCAGACCAATCTCGGTGGCAAACCACATATTATTGAGTCGGAGGGTCTTCTCGATTTTCGGCCGTTGGAGTTTTATATGTTAGAATATGTATCCCTCAAAGATACCAGTTGTTGGAGGAATTCATTTGTTAGCTGATTTATGAGGTAGTTTTCCTTGGGCTCAGCTCGATTAGTTAAAGCAGTGTGTTAGGTTTGATAATGCATTAACCACAGTATAATGTTTATGTTTAAGAACAATAAATAACACATATGCGTGTGCCTATAACCGAACAATACCGTGGTTGGATGACTGTTTTTTCAGGTGAAAACCCCAAGTTGAAGAAAAGTTTGGCTGACCTGTCATTTACACTATAATTTGCAGATCATGCTCATTTTATGAATGCCTTAGATCTTTGCGGACATGACAGACTGAATGTTACGGACTCCATCATTGGTGCAGAGCGGGCCATCTTATTTTGGGATGTTGTTGTTTCCTTGGCTGTTGCAAATATTGCCTTTAGAGAAAAATGCTCTGTTCATCTTCACTTACTTAACAACACAGTCCAATTTTTTCGAACAGACACAATGGACTTGCTTGTATCCTACGGAGAGTAAATGTGGGCAGTAGTGATGGGCTACTCTCATCAATCAGGCCGAAATTTTCGAACTAGGAAAGTATTCAGCTTAAAGTCTGCAACAATGACTGCAATGGGTGGGTCAACATATCCTTACATGAACTTAAAGGCAAGGAAAAGCCACAAGTTTTCACAGACACTCTCTCTGGACTTGATGTGTTTGAAATTCCTTGGACATCACCGGTAACAGGGTCCTCAGCTGAAAATTCTTTATCGAGACCCTGATGTAGCCGAGGCGCTTTCAGGAGGTGATGACTTGTCCTCAGAATTAAGTTTACCATGAACATCGCACCAAGAAATGGACCAGCTGTTGTCACATTTATTGCCATTAACATCACAAGCAGCTACACAGCAAGAAGTGGAACAGCCATCATCGTTAGAGAAGAACGTTACATCTGTAGCTCTAAAACCAATGAGGTCTATTTGTTCTTCTAGCCTTACCCCCAAAGGTATGGTATGAACAAGTGGATCCTTAAATTAATATTGATGATTTAATCTTAAGTTCCAAAGGGTCACATATTGGCTTGCACTTCTTATATGAAAGTCTCTTACTGGCCATGTTTGTTTATAAGCATTTGTAGAGGACTCGAGTCAGAAGCCAGAGTAAAAATATCTCCATACCTTTTATGTACTGAGATGTACTCAAACCAAAGTCACCCTTTCTCCTTGCAGAGCACTGAAACACAGGCTAATGTAACAACATCATGACATCTGCTATGTGCTAAAGATACTGCACAATGTGGTTTCGATGAAATCATAAACCTACGCGTTCATGCTTATGTATGTATGTATGCATGTTTATATGTGTGTGTGGTGTGAAGCCCAGCTTGTGATCAGGATATCTCAGCACAGTCGGAAAGCTGACCTCGCGACCCTCAATATTTTCAAAGATTTCTTACGTGACGATTTTTAAATATTTCAATTTTACCCGCGAAATGCTGTACACAGAGAACAGTGCGAGTGTAAAATTGTCGAAGTTTATTAACTGTTTTTCGCTAAATAAATATTCAATATGACGGGGAATGACTTACCTTTCCATATATGAAAGTAAGAGAAGGTTTTATCGAAAACAGAAGGGTGAGACTTACCGTAAATTTACACGTACGTCAAGGGCCCTTCACCACGCACTGATAAAATTTGGTCGAGTAAACTGTTTGCTCCGTGAACATAAATAAAAATACCAACAAAAGTTTCCTGATGTAATTGTTATCCATTAGAGCAGTTTCCGAGATAAAAATTATCTGGGACGGCCAGTCACAGATCTTTTGTCAACGACGGTACTACATCGTTCGCATCGCGGCCATCTTGTCACTTACTCTCAGGGAGCACAGCCCAAAGATCACCCTCAGTACCCTTTGAACATAGCCAATGCGTGTTACTGTAGCTAGGCATGGATTCGCTGAAATGGTACCCATTGCTGTTGTATAAATCAATCGCCTCAAGGCAGTCGTAGTTAGCTGTCTTTTCAACGGAGTTTATTTCACTTATAGACTTTTTCTCTGAATACTTGGGGTTGAGTCACGTATGCAATAGCTTTCTTGAACTTGAAGGTGATCTTGCTGAATTGCATTTGAAACAGAGGTTACTGCAAATACAATAACTTTCATGAATCATCCCTGCATTTTACTCCCAAATAGCAGAGTACTTCCCATGCTCATCAGCTTGAAAAAAGAGTAACTTTAAAGGCACTTGTTTGGCTCACAGACATATACATATATGTGTGAAAGTGGACATAAGTGGGGTGGGGGTTGGGGTGGGAATTGGGATGGGGGGGGGTAGCAGGAACTTGAGTTTCTTATAGTGTGGCATTTTAGGTAGGAGCAAAACCTTATATGTTATTTTTGAACAGATCTGTAGGGCCAAAAATACTTTACATTTAAACCTATTTTTATTCTTTGAAGTTCTTTATACTTAAGAATAAACAGAATTGTGAGAAAAGCAATGTTCGGAATAACACAATTCGTGATTCTATGATGAATATCTTTAAAATAAAAACACAGACTAAAATATGAAAAAGAGAACCTGTGTATTAGCATTTCATTTGTCAGTGTAATCTTCTGAGAAAAAAACAAACAAACATGTTAAAATGTATTTTTAAATGACTTTAATATGGAAAAACTTTGTTGGCAGACTGATGGATGGATAAACACACAGACATTTAGACATACTAGCATGACCTTTATAATACAGCAAAGCATGGTAATGAAGGCTGGATGGCAAGAATATATTACTATGAAAGCATATTTTTAAAGGACTTTAATATGGAAAAACTTTGTTGGCAGACTGATGGATGGATCAAAACACAGACATGTAGACATACTAGCATGACCTTATAATACAGCAAGAATACATTACTATGAAAGCGTTTGAAGTTAATCATTAACAAAAAAAAAGAATGAATAAATGAAGTAGACTGGCATCAATGTAACAGCAACCATAACTGCACGAGCATGTCAAGAGTAATTAGTAAATAATGTGATCTCTTTATAATGCACTAAACACTTAGGTAAAAAAATTTCTGCACTTCTCATACACACTTCGCACAATATTATAAGTTCAAAAGTGAAGAAGATACTGGTAAAATAAAGAGCACACGTTTAAAGTTTTGGAAAGAAATTGTAGTGAATGGATTGCATTTAGTTAGTACTTAGACAAGGCAAAATGAAAACTTGAAGACATGCAAATATAAAATAGAGATCTCTTACCGTAATACATGAAAAACTCAAAAGTGTATTTACACTTGTCAACAACTCACATAGCTATTTCCCTTTTCTATGGGAGCAATGAAAATACAGTTGCCTAAAAAGTAACAACAAGTTGAAAGTCTTTGGTAAGTAATAGATGGCAAGTAAGATACTTCTACTGAAAGTTCTTGCAGAATGTAAAAAAAATGCTCTTTAATGATTTACTGTACACTATGGCATATCACACGTTTTAATTTCTTACACAGCAAAGTGTTACATAAATTCACTTCTCTGTTTAATGGAGTTGTAAATAAAGAAGAAACCTTGGCAGAAAATGTACAAAGAAAAAACATAACAAAACCAGAATACATAAATGCATTCGGGTTTCGATGAAGCAGTTTTGGTAAAGAATCAGTCATACTGTATGATAGGTGTGTCACACATTTAACATTCTCAAGCTTCAGGGTTAGGAGGGTTTCACACTTGCTTTTTGTTAAGCTCAACTAACCTCTGATATCAATGAAAAATAAAAGGCATCATATAGAGACAAACATAACAAGTTTTACACACAAGCATGGTACGTACACAGGTACATACACACATAAATACACACACGCATACATACATACATACATAAATACATACATAAACATTGTGCTATGCATTCACAGTTGGCATACCGCTATCTGGTTAACTTGTGATCATTACCAAACAAGATTACACTACTCGGAGGCTGACAAGAGATAAATCCTACAATGAGCAACCTGCTTATGAATATCAGTTACATTTTTGGAGGCTTTCAAATTGGGTAAGATATTTCAAATTTGTATTTTGGAAGGGACAAGGAATTCACTGCTATAGGCAAATCTTACAAGAAGACAAGTGTTTCCTAATAATTAACAATAATTCGCTGCTAATGACATTTTCCAAATTGGTGACAGCACCTGTGAAATAAATGGAAAAATATATTTGTTAGTTACAAAGAATGAAAAGTAGAAATTGAACGGATCTGTTTCATCAATACACGGTATCTCTAAATCAAGAGGCGAATCAAAACTGTCACTAGTGCTGTAACCATCAAAGGTAACATTTCCAGGATCAACTACAGAGTTTTGATCTGATTCACTGGATGTTTCATCAGAATAATCAGAGCATGAATCACTACCACTTGATGTTTGTGGTAAAGTTGATTGAATGGTAGTGCTTTCTTCAAGTGACACATTGTGACAGTTTTTGCACATACAAAATAGAGAACATGATTTTAAACCCTTCTTACATTTGCACCAGTTTTGCAAACAGCCTTTGGTACACTTGCAACCCCCCTTGAGCATTCTTTGATTTGAATCCACCTTGGAAATATTTACTAATTGTGTCTCTTGATATAAGCCACCCATGGGATGTAACAAGGGGAACACTAACATTGCTATTGCAAGCTTCAGCCCACAACCGAGCCACCCAGCAGCACCTTTGCCAATGCAGTTTCAATGCAGATGTAGATGGCAACCATTCCGATTCATCAGAAATTCTGTGAAAGTGACCTTCACGAATCTTTTCTAGGAATGCTATGTGCCCATCCACGGAGCTGTGGTTAGGGCAAATCTTTCTGAATAACTCAACAGTATGATCAAAAGCAGATTCATAGTATTTATACACTGTTTCCAGTAGAACTGGTTCATCCTTTAATAGACGACCACCAACAAACTGAATTGTGTTTGATAGAGCACGTGCATTGCTATCAGTGTGTTCAAAAGAGCAACATGACTCAATTAAGTCTGAAAGGTGTTCCTTAGATGATCGTACTCTGTCACTGTACTCTCTACTTTTACTGAATCTTATTACAGCTTGATAACATGTGTTACAAAGACTGTTCACCTTTTCATTGGTCTACTGTGAAAAAAAGAATTAGCATTAGAATTAAAACCAGCAAAACTTTGCTTGTTAATAAACTACCAGCAGAAATTAAAGCAGTGTAATACGATACAATTATTATTATTCATTTTTTTTTTCAAAACTACCTATCATGAGGAAAATTTATCCTGGTGGACCTTTTAGCATTGCTTAAGAAGAAGGCGTGGTAATTGAATTTATCATTGCAGAGACCCGAATTTCCTAAGTCATCGGCTTGCTCAAAGCCCATTAGACTTGAACATAAAGAAGTCAGACATTGCCGGTAAGTGTTTTTGCTTTTTATAAGGCCTAGTTTTAACAGGGCCAGGATCAGCCGGAGAAAAACAGAAAAAGTTACCCTTCGGTACAGCGATTATCGTGTGCACCCTCTTTATTTTAGCAGTTACTCTTACCTGACATTTGTGTAACAGGGCTGTTTTTTTCCCTGTTACTTTATTGAAGCGGATGACCTATTTCTCGTATAGGAATATTTATACACACCGCGGCTGTTTAGGTTCGTGGTGGATAAGAAAATATGCCAGTTGTGTAGATTTTGCGATGAGTATTCCAACTGAAAATTGTTTCTGTCAGTTTATTTATTTCCAGTACCTTTTTGAATAGAAGAAACTTTGGGGAACAGCTCAGAGCCACACGTGCTTGGATGTTTAACGTTCTTCTTCCCTTCATTAATGTACTCTCTTCGCTTTTTCTTATATGCGATAGTTGCACAGGACACAGAAAAGCATACGAACCAATGGAAAGTTTCTTGATTTCTTCTCACCGAAATGGTATTACATTTATCTTTGCCTATTAATTTTTGGTTTCGATGATAATCGTAACCTATGCATTCATGCAGGCGGAGAGTGTGTGTGTGTGTGTGACGCCTGGAGTACCACATTGAGTAGATGTGCCCTATTTTTGGGGGCCTATGAAGGTCACCAAAGGTCAGTTAGAGACCAAAACCAAAATATTGTAACAAGCAATAACTCCCATTGACAGGGTGCGTAATGGTTGATATTTTGGGACTAGTTGTGAATGGGGTAAGGGATCATTTCAGAACATAACGGTCATGTGATCCAAGGTCAACAAAGGTCAATCAGGGGTCAAAAACTAGTATTTTTGCAGTAACTTGAGAACCAAATGTCCGTCGAGGTTGGGAGTTACGCTATTGTAATCCTCTCAAAGTTACCTTCCGATCAAAATGGTCCATAGTTGACCCCTGTGCGACCTTCGTGTGCGAAGTTATCAGAGGTCAATATTTTTGTTTTTTAATAAGTACAGTTAGGATGGTCGCACATACTTGTCATGTTGCTTTTTGGAATCAGCGTGTCAAACTACATCTGACCGCGAGGTCAAAAGGTCAAAGGTCAAATCTTGAAAAATATGCTCATTTTAGGAGATACGGGGCAAAACAATACAAAACATAAAACGGTTTGTCAATATGATGATATATGATAGAGCTCTTTGTGCTATATATAGGAAACAAACTCCCGCTTCAATCGGACACCCATTTCTGAAGTTATGAGGGGCCAAAGGTTGGTTTTGATACTTTTCTAGCAATATCATTATGTGTGTACATTGTAGGCCACACGAAATTTAGGAAAGAGTGCACCTCATCAAGAGGAACATTTTTAATAAAAACCATCAGGTCATCCAAGGTCATCCAAGGATGATTATGTGCAAAAAACTGCCAGCTTATGCTAATTTTTGCAACAACCTCTAGTCACGGAGTTTGACATGGCTGATATATTAGGACAAGTTGTGAATGAAGTAGGGGCACATTTTCCAAAATAACCGTGATGTGATCCAAGGTCACCAAAGGTCATTTATGGGTCAAAATGTGTTTTTTTTCTCAATAACTTGTGAAACTACCACTGACAGGGTCCGACATGGTTGATATTTTGGGACTAGTTGTAAATGGGAAAAGGGATCGTTTCCAAACATAACGGTAATATAATCCAAGGTTAACAAAGGTCAATTAGGGGTCAAAAACTAGTATTTTTGCAATAACTTGAGAACCAAATGTCTATCAAGGTTGGGAGTTACGCTATTGTAATACAATAGTCGACCTGCATTTGGGTGACCTTTGACCTCAGGTTGACCTCCAGTGACCTGTATTAGCTTCTCTCAAGTTGATTCTTTGAAGTTTCGTGGGCATATTCCAATCTAAATTGTCCATAAGTGGACTCCTCTGCAACCTTAATGTGCGAAGTTATTAGAGATTTGGTTTGGTTTTTTATACTTGGTGTGTGGATTCATAACACTGAGTACAAGAACCCTATTGTTTTTGATGAAGGTGTGTATAACCACGTACAGTAGACTGACCTGTGTTAGCATGCCATAGTGTTATTGTAACAGCTAGTTCTGATTATACTAACAAGCAGAAGTCTAGTGCATTGAAGTCATCGAAACCTCAATGCATTTTGCATTCTGGTTTTCAGCTGCATTGATGCACATTTAGGGTGTTTTCGGGGTTAAAACCCTGCTCCACCTCAGGGCAGCTCAATATGGCATTTTAGTGTGGAATCATAAAAAATGCGACTTTTGACCAAAGTTATGCCATAGTGTTATTGTAACAGCTAGTTCTGATTATACTAACAAGCAGAAGTCTAGTGCATTGAAGTCATCGAAACCTCAATGCATTTTGCATTCTGGTTTTCAGCTGCATTGATGCACATTTAGGGTGTTTTCGGGGTTAAAACCCAGCTTCACCTCAAGGCGTGCAGCTCAATACGGCATTTTAGTGTGGAAACATAAAAAAAATGTGACTTTTGACCAAAGTTAAGCTTTTTATACAATTAATTGCGTAATGTATGACCTAAATGGACTAGGTATTTATTGTCAAGTCTATTAAATACACCATGTACTTATTTCAGCTGCATTGATGCACATTTAGGGTGTTTTTCGGGGTTAAAACCCAGCTCCACCTCAGGGCAGCTCAATACGGCACTTTAGTTTGGAATCATAAAAAATGCAACTTTTGACCAAATTTAAGCTTTTTTAAACAATTAATAGCGTTGATGTATGACCTTAATGGACTACATATTTATTGTTTAGTCTATTAAATACACTATGTATTGATTTCAGCTACATTGATGCACATTTAGGGTGTTTTCAGGGTTAAAACCCACCTCCACCTCAGGGCATGTAATTGGTTAAGTTAAATTTAACACATTGTGCCAAGGAAGGAGGAACTAGCACCAGGGGCCATTGGTCAAAATTCAATAAAAGATACATAGACTTTCCAACCCTTTTACATGCACCTGTGCATGTAGCTATACAAATTTACATGCACAAACAAATCATTACCTGCACCTACATGAAAAACACAAAGGAGTGTTTACAAACTTACTCCTGGGTCTTGTTTATATGTAGGATATGATCATGATGCGGATATGATGATTAAAAGTCACTGTCAGGGTCGCTCTCCCGTGCAGAAAAATCTTTCCCAACTTTTTTATCTTAAATATATTAATTTACTACACTCATTTTAAACTGATATATATTTTACTTGCATGCACACATGAATGTAAACAATTGAAGTTACATGCACAGTCAAAAAGTTACATCAATTGATGCATGTGTTAATTCGAACACTGCTTTCCATACAAAACGTCTTCGAACTGCACGAATACATGCAAACTCTGTTGCCACATCAAGTGCTGCATGTATCCCAAGCTACAGTATGCCAGTACTCCAATTACCACTAGCTATAAGTGAAGATCTACACCACTCTGTGAAGGTCTCAAACTTCAAAGTGAAGTTTAACATAACATTACCTTCATCAACATTTATGTTGCACAATATATCTACAACTGATAATTATCTTTCTATCTTTGATATAAAAAAAAAGGTGTGTGGTTAAATACATAGAGCCTATAAAAACTTGCACACACTGTAAAGGGGAAGAAAGGTGCAATGTACATGTAAAAACATAACTACTTTAGGTGAGTCCTCAGAAATATCAACAGTTCCACCACTATGGTTAGAGTAATGAATGATTATTAAGAAACTTTTGAAAGCACCAAGTGCCGATTAATTTGATATCTTGATTTGATGATGATATATTAATTGCATAAGCACATTCACCTTGGCAGTAAGTCCCAAAATAAATCCATCTTCATCAGAAGTGATACACATGGTTGATTTGGGCATGGCTCTGAGAACAACCAATTTCAAATTGGACTTCACATATAAGCATTATTGCATTGCTTACAGTGTGCTAATTCTGATCAGACTTAGAAAATTTGGAAACCAGTGAATATAGGTAAAACCACTCTCCTTGATATCGGTTCAACTTTCTGATTATTTTATTAACTGAAGACTGACTAGGAAACTTTTAGTTTGTTCTTTTCAAGGCTTATACTGATTTATAATTTTGTTAAACTGTACTAAGAAAATTGACCAAAAATACCGAAAGTAATTGTTAAGTTCAAGCCACAGACCGTGAAAACATTCAATGAGTGAGGCACATTATATGGTCTTCATTACAAATAAGTAGGTGAAGGATAGGCCTACTATAAGTATAAGTCCTATATTACGTACACGGTTAGGGCCTAGATGTTTTGTGACGAAAATGAGAGTATTGTGTCCCTTGTAGTTGTACAGTATAGTCAGTATTGCGAATTTCGGAACACTGCGAATTTCGGACACCCCTAAGAAATGCACGATTTCACCATGACAACCTACAGGAAGAGCCAAATTTCACCAA